>JUDQ01000523.1:0-19812 GCA_000812075.1 Scedosporium aurantiacum
AAGAAGTTATAAAATAATATTTTTAATATAAAAAAAATAAAAACTTATTATATAAGTAATATAGATAATTATAACTAATACTAATACTAAAAATATTATAGTAAAAAATTATTATTAACTTTATTATTAAACTATTACTATTAAAAGACTTTATTATAAAAGTTATTTATAATAATATTATAATAATAATAAATATATTTACTAAATATAAATATTTTATATTTTATAATAAATCTATAAAAGTATTATAATTTACTAAGCTATTTTTATAAATAATAATAGTAAAAAATAACTTATTTAAAGAAATTAATTTTAATAAAGAAAAAGTATTTACTTTATATTTTTAGTAAAGTCTATTAGATAAAATAAAAGTTAATTATAAATTTTCTATAATATATTATCTAGAAACTTAAAGATAAGTTAAATAAATAAATTAGATATTAGAAATATATTTAAAATATTATATTAACTAAAAATAAGATAACTAAATATCTTTATTACTTTTAGTTTAAAGAGTATATAATATTAATACCTTAGAAAATATAAAAATATCTTTATTTTATATTAACTATAATATTAAACTAAAAATAAGATTTAAGCTATTAGGAACTAAAACTTAAGTAGAATAGGTTATCTTAATTATAGATAAAATAAAAAAGTTATATAAATAATTTACTAAAAAACTAAAGTTTATTTAGTAATAAATAAAATAGTATATAAATTAGAATAGGATTATAAAATTAACTTTTAAAAGAGAAAGTAAAATTTAGTTATTATAAAGAAAGCTAAAAACTAAAGACTTCTAAATTAAAATTAAGTAATTAAATAATAAACTAAACTATAAGAAAATTAAATTATTTAAAATTAAATAAAAAGTTTTAAAAATAAACTATAAACTAAAGCTATTTAAAACTATAAAAATCTATTTAATTTTCTATATTATATTATTTAAATTAGTATATAATAATATATTTATAAAAAAATCTATTAAAGTTATAGTAGAAGAAGATATCTATAAAACTAAAAAAATTTTTAACTTAATAAATAATAATAATAGAAAAATTAAATATTTAGTAAAATAGAAAAACTATAAATATAATATAAATATTTAAAAACCTATTAAATATTTAATAGGAAGCTAGTAACTTTTTACTATATTCTACTAAAAGTATTTAAAGAAGCTTTAAAATCTAATAATACTAAATTTAATAGTAAACTCTAATTAATCTCTAATTTAAATATAGAAAATATAATATTTTTAATAGTATCCTCTTTAATAACTTATTCTATCTTTAGATAAATAATCTCTAAAGTATACTTTTTATATAATTCCTTTTTATAATAAAAATAATAAATCTAAGTAAAAGTAGTTTATTAAATATTAATAACCTTTTTAAAAGCCTCTTTAGCCTTATACTTCTTTTACTTTAAATAAGACTACTTCTACTCTAGATAATTAACTACTCTATAGTTAGTAAAAATAAATAATAAAAAAAAAAAAGGAATTAGGAAGGACTTATAAGTAGAGTCTATAATTCTCCTAGTATTCTAGTTAATATACTTTAAGTAAATATATAAGTTATATTAAGACTATTTCTTATAGATAATATAATCTTAGAAAACTTATATATTATAATAAAAAGTATACTTTAGTATTTTAAAAGGGAACTATTAAAAAAAAATATTATCTACTATCTAAATAAGATAGTTATAGTTAACTTTAAAAATAACTATTTTAGAGAAGTAAATTTTAGAAATATAATTAAATATAGTTATAAGAAAATAAAAAGAAAATAAAAATCTATTTAAAAAGGAGAGGGGAAAAAATTTAAAAAATAACTTAATAGGTCTTTAAAGATAAAAACTAAAGAAAGGGGGAAATTATATTATAATATAGCTATAACTAGATTATAAGTAAATAGTAAAATATAATATAAAAAGATATAAATTATATACTACTAAAAAAGTTATTAGATAAGACCTTATCTAATTAATTAATTAAACTATAGTTTAATTAACTAGATAGATAAAAATATAATTAATTAATTAGATAAGCTTAGAGCTAACTAATTAAAGAAGAGCTTAAAAAGGAAAATATTTATATAAACTATAAATTCTACTATATATTTAGTTTATCTTCTAAGATCTTCTAGTAGTTAATCTAAAAATAATTATACCTTTATACTTAGATATATACTTCTTATCTATATCTTATAAATACTACTTAACTACCTTACTTATTCTAAAATAAGTACTTTATAGCCCTTATACCTATAGACCTACTTAATACTTAGCAATACTAATATTAAGATCGTAATACCTTTATAAAACCTACTTAAGATTTAATTCTCTAATTAGTTATATTCTAATCTTTATATTTATACTAATAAATACTTTTTACTAATTATATTTTTTAATTAGAATTAAATATAAAAATAATAAAAATATATTTAATATTTAATAATAGGATTTATACTACTAGTATTTCCTTAAAGGTAGATTATTATATAATAAATTCTTATATCTATTTTTATAAATACTTTATACTTTTCTACCTTATTTTTATTAGTAAATTAGAGAAACTATATAGACTAGACTATATAAAGGCTATACCTAGCCTAGGATATAAATCTATTATAATAGCTACTATAGTAGAAAATAGTATAATTTTATATAATAAAATAGTCGTCTATTAAGAAGATATTATAGTCCTAGTAGGGCTAATTATATATACTAGGATAGGGTAGTAGCTTATTATATAAATATAATTTTATTTTATAAAATTACTAAATAATATAAACTAGTTTTATAAGAAAGGAAGGAGAAAAGAAGTCCTTAAGAAAATATAAGAAAGTAAAGGAAGAAAAATAAGCTAGTTAATATATTTAGTAGTTTTTTATAGATTTACTATACTAGTTAGTATTATTTTAATAAAGAAAGGTATATATTTTACTTTAGTAACTTTATATACTAGCCTATCTTCTATAATTTTTAGATTAATATATTTTAATATCTATAAAAGTTATTCCTTAAAACTTTTTTTTCTTTTTTTCTATAAGATTATATATTATAATATAGCTATAGCTAGTAAGTAGTAAGATATAGTATAAAAAGATATAGTAAAATAAAATAGTATAGCCTACCCAATTACTAATAAAAGAAATAGTTAAATAGAAAGCTCTTATAAAAGGTTACTATAAAACCTCTTATAAAATAATAAAGGATATTAGATTTAATATTAAATCCTATTAATTAATAAAAATAGAGCTATTTTATAATAGAAAAAAGAAGTTAAGCTTTTAAATAAGGAGAGGTTTTAGATTACTTTTATAGTAGTTATTTAGAATATCTTAGATATATTTATTAAGCTAAAATAGGTAGCCTAGTATTATTAGGAAATAAGAGAAGACTTTAAAAATAGATAGATAAGATAAAAAACTTATTTTTAAATTAAAAACTATAGAAAAAACTAAAAGAATAAATAAAATAAATATAAAAAAGGTGTAAAGAAGTATAAAGTAAAAGAAAGCTTAATAGGAAGACTTAAAGAACTTATCTATCTCTCTATTTAAAAGATATCTTCCTTTTATATAAAAGAGATAATAAAATAAAATAATATTTATATTAGAAAAATATTCTTCTATTCTATTATTACTTTTATTCCTACTATATACCTTCCCCTAAGTTATAACTTTATACTATAAGTAAAGACTTAAAATAAGTAAAAAAAGTATATAAGATATAAAAAAACTTTAATAGTAATAGGAGATTATTAATTAATTATTTTTTATTTTTTACTTTAATAATACCTTTTTTAATTATTTTAAAAAAATATTTTATATTAATTAACTATAAATATTAGATATCTTAATATAATATATTATTTATTATTACTTCTATTTATCTTAAAAGTACTTAACTAATCTTATCTTTTAAAAAATATTTACTTATTTTAAAAAGTTATCTATATTTAATTCTTTATTTTTAATATCTTAAAAATATTAAATTTAACTATATATAGTAATAAAAATAATAGTAGAAGACCTAGTCTATTACTAAATTATTTTTAATATTAAGCTATTAATTAAATCTTTAATAACTAACTTTAATAATCTTTTTTTTAAATTAAAATAAAATAATAATAGTAAAAATAAAATTAATAATATAAGACTTTACTTTATAAAAGACTTTTTTAAATAAAGATATTTTATTAAAGTATTTAATATAGCTAGAAAATAAGAACTTAACTAAGTAGACTATTAAAATATAATAAAGTTAATAACTTTCTTAAGAAATTTAATAGATTTAAAAGGGTTTTAAAGTAAATATTTTTATTTTATCTTTTTACTAAGTATATTAACTATCTTCTAGCTAGTTTTAATAATAAAACCTAGTTAATTAACTATTTTTAATACTTCTAAGCTCTTTAAAATACTTTTTTAAAGAGATTTAATAACTAATAAAGATTTAATAATAAATAGGGACTTAATAACTATTAGAGACTTAACTATCTTAAAAGAGCTAGTAATTAATAAATATAGCTATAAAAGAAAATCTCTAAGAATAGCCTCTTTATATAAGTTATAGTTTATAATTTATTAATTAATAGTTTATAGAAGATTAATTTTCCTTATCTTAATTATTTTTCTAAATTTAAAAATATTAATTACTTATAAATTTCCTTTTCTTTTAATAGTTTATCTAGTTAAATCTTAGATCTCTTTTTTTAATATCTTTCTTTTTTAAATACTAGCTTTTAGTTTTTTAATTTTATCTTTAAAATTAAACTTTATATTATATTAAATAAAATATCTTTAATTAACCTTATAATATAATAATTTTATAAGTTTTTTAAAAATAAAAAAAAAAATAAATTTAAAAAGATATTAATAAAGTTATTAAAAAAGGTATAAATTAACTTTCTAAGCTATTTTATAAGTTATCTAAATTCCTCTTTTACTTTTACCTTTATAATATATTCTTCCTCTCTCTAGCTTCTAACTAGATAAGTACTTACTAGATCTCTTTTTATAATATATACTTAATATTAAAAATAAAAGAAGAAAAATATATTAAAGATATATAATAAGCTATACTTTTAAGAGGTTTAAAGATATTAAAAGGAGATTACTAGTAAGAAGTATTTTTAAATACTATAAAATTTAAAAGTCTTTTTTTATATTTATATAATAATATTATTTTATTTTACTTTATTATTTTTAAAAATATCTTAATAATAGAATTTACTATTTTAGTTATTTTAGATATTTAAAATCTAATATTAATCTATCTTATAATAAAAAATAAAAATATAAAATTAGTTTTCTTTTATTTATAATATCTTACTTATCTAATTATAATTAAAAAATTTTCTTTTATAGTTAATTAATTATTTTAATAAAGAAAGAAAACTAGCTTTATTTAAAAAATAATATAATAAATAGATTTTAACTTTAATTAGTTTTAAAATAATAAAAACTAGATTAATAATAACTTCTTCTTTACTTAACTAATTTTCTTTTACTAGCTATTTATTTATAGTATAGAGATTATCTATAAGATTTTAAAATAGTATTTTATAAGTATTTTCTTTTTAAATAATTTTTTTAATATCTAAATATTTCTACTATTAAAGGAAGTTAGGTTACTTAAGGAGAGGTCTTACTTTATCTTTTAAATAAAAAATAATTTATTAAAAACTTATTATTATATAATTAATCTCTTTTAATAAGATATTAAGATATTTAAATATAAGCTATTTATAATAATTAGAAAATAAAAGTTTAGGAAATTAGATTTTAATTTATTAGCTAAGAAATTTTATATAAGAAAGTATTATATTATTAAAAAGAAAAGAAAAAATATTAATTTTAGAAAGTTAAATAAAAATATATAAGAGAGAGAATAAGAGAGAAAGAGAATAGGATAAGAAGGTATATTTTTATAAAAGATTAAGATTATAGTAATTAGCTTATAATTATTATTATTTTAAGATTTAATAGTAAATAGCTTATAATAAATTATTCCTACTAACTTAATTTCTTCCTCTTTTAGATAATTATCCCCCTTTTTAAATAGTTTATTTAAAATAATTTACTTTATACCTTTTTTATTATTATTTTCCTTATTTATTACTATCTTTCTTAATAACTTTTATTATAAGTTAATTTTAAACTAAAGATCTATATAAGTAAAGATTTATATTTAATAATAATTATTTTAGAAAATTTAATTTAAAAATATAATTTTCTTTTATTAATTAGCTAACTAAAGTTTTTAATTTTAAAGTATAGTAAGTAGAACTAGAAGTAGCTTCTAATATAAGTTCTACTTAACTACTTTTCTTATAATATTAAAAATTAAAAAATTAATTAATTAACTATTTTATAGCTATATAAAATTATCTATATTTAAAAGATATTTAATTTTATACTTTTAAAATAAGTAATTAACTATAAAGCTATTAAAAAATATAATATTAAAAATATAACTATTAACTTCTTTTATTATTTATTAAAGTTAGATATAACTATAAAAGCTACTTTTATAGCTATCTATATTTAAAGTTAATTAAAATTAGTTTTAAAAACTTATAATTATATATTTATTTTAAAGATAATTAGTTACTTTTATAAGATCTTAATAAAGAGGTTTTTTAAATACTAAAGTAATTATATTAAAAGGCTTATAATAGCCTTTTATAGCTATTAAAACTTTATTATTTATAATAAATATATTTATAAGCTATTATCTATTAAATTTATTTAACTTTCTAAAGCTTTTATATTAATTATATTCTCTTTTAATAAATATATTTTTTTAAGTAGTTATTAGAATAAGGCTTATATAAACTACTTTTTTTATATAGAAGCTTATAAATATAATTATTTAATTTTAACTATAAATAAATACTTTAAAAATATAGAGGATAGTAATAATTTTAAATATAATATTAACTTTTTTAATAAAGATTATTAGAGTATTACTTAAAGTAATAGGCCTCTCTAATAATATTTTATATTAATATTTAGAAAATAATTTTTTATCTTTACTTTTATTTTTATAAAGAAATATTAAATTTAATTTAGTTAATTAATTAAAATAAAAATAGAAAATAAAAATAAAAAATAATTTATAATAAAAAAAAGAAAATAAATAAAAACTTTAGACAATAAATTTAAACTATAAAAATAATAAATATTAAATAAAGAAAAAGTTTTTAATTAACTATTATTTAATATATTATATTATATTACTTTTTACTTTATTAATCTTCTTTTTAATTAGTAAAGTCTTTATATTTATTTAGATTAAGATTAGGCTTCTATAAGAGTTAAATTTCTAAATATAGTAGAAAATTATAATTATCTTCCTCTTCTAAAACCTTATTAATATCTTTAAATATTAAAATATTATTTAGTAAGTTTATTTTACTTACTTACTATCTATTATTATTAAAGAACTTTTTAATTTAATATAATAATTAAAAATTATTAATTAATATATTATTAAACTCTTTAAGCTTTAAACTTTTTTTTTTCTTTATAAATTTTAATAATATAAAATAATTTATATTATTTTAGTTTAAATTTATTTTTAATAGATATATTATTTTACCTTATATTATTATATAGAAATACTAAGTCTTTAATTTTAAATAGTTTAATTTTCTTTTTAAAAATATTATTTTTATTTATTTTTATAGCTAGCTTTTTATAATATTTTATAACTTTTTACTATACTAGCTTTATATTAGCCTCTTTCTACTTAAAGATTTTAACTTTTAATAAGATAAGTTAGATATAGTCTATAGCTTCTTTTTAGTTAATTAACTATTATATAAAGATTTAAACTTTTATAAATAATATTAGTTTATATTTAAAAACTAAGTAAAATAAACTATATCTTATTAATATTTTAATAATAACTTTATTAACTAATAAAATGAAATTAAAAATCTTTACTTATCTTTTCTCTTCTCTCTTTAACTTTATAAAAATACTAATAAGGCTATAATATCTAGTTTTAATAATTTTATTTACTTAAAGGTTATATATTAAAATCTATATTTAGTAGATATTATATTTTCTTAATAGTTTTAAAAGTTTCTTTTTATTTTCTAGTTTACTATTAATAATAATAGTAGTTAGAAAACTAAAGAAATTAATAACTAACTTTAAAAACTATTTTATAATAGCTTTTACTATAGTATTTACTAAAATACTAGCTATAATATATCTAGTTAAGTTATATTTTACCTCTACTAGATAGTAATATTTATAACTAAAAGGTATATATTAAATATCTATATAAATCTTTTAAAATAAATAACTTAGAAAAGTTAAAATTAAATAATTTTAAAGTCTTTTAAAATTAAATTTTTAATATTTAAAATAACTTTTAATCTTTTCTATTATCTATTTTTAAAAGCTTTTTTAATAGTAAAACCTATTAATTAATTAAGATATATTATCTCTCCCCCTATATCTTAGTTTTTAATACTATTTTTACTAAATAGTTTTCTTTTCCTTTTTACTATTAATTACTTTTCTTTTACTATAACTATTATAATTTCTTAACTATAAAATCCTAAACTTAACTTTAAACTTTATTATTCTTTTTTTAAAAATATAATATTTTTTAATAGTTATCTTAAGTAGCTTTTTAAAAAAAGTAGAAATTAAGTAATTTATTAATATTTATTAAAGTAAATATTATTAAGAAGTTATAAGACTTCTATATAAAAGATCTATTAATTAATAAAGTTATTTAAGTTTTATTTATTATCTTTTTTTTATATATTAAATAGATTTAATTTTTTTTTAAGAAAATATCTACTATAATATTATCTTTTCTTTAAATATAGTAGATTTTAAAGTTAAATAATTAGATATAAGTAATCTATTAAGTAATTAATATACTTAGGATTTTAAAAGATTAGCTATTAAACTAGTATATAAAAACTTAGTAATTAGTTTTAAAAATAAAATAGATTTCTATAAAGTATACTTTTAGCCTTTTAAATATAGCTAGGACTCCTTAGTATTTATATTTAATTTAATTATAGTTTTACTTAATAGATATCTAGATATTACTTTTAAATTAAATAAAATTAATTTTAATAAAAGAAAAATATTTACTTTATATTTTTAATAAAGTCTATTAAATAAAATAGAAGTTAATTATAAACTTTCTATAATATATTATCTAAAAAGTTAAAGATAAGTTTAATAAATAAACTAGATATTAGAAATATATTTAAAATATTATATTAATTAAAAATAAGATAACTAAATATCTTTATTACTTTTAGCTTAAAGAGTATATAATATTAATATTTTAGAAAGTATAAAAATATTTTTATTTTATATTAACTATAATATTAAACTAAAAATAAAACTTAAGCTAATAGAAATTAAAATTTAAATAGAGTAAGTTATTTTAACTATAGATAAAATAAAAAAGTTATATAAGTAATTTATTAAAAAATTAAAATTTATTTAGTAAAAAATAAAATAATATATAGATTAAAATAAGATTATAAAATTAACTTTTAAAAAGAGAAATAAAGTCTAATTACTATAAAAAAAGCTAGAAACTAAAGACTTTTAAATTAAAACTAAGTAATTAAATAATAAACTAAATTATAAGAAAATTAAACTATTTAAAATTAAATAAAAAGTTTTAAAAGTAAACTATAAACTAAAATTATTTAAAATTATAAAAATCTATTTAAATTTCTATATTATACTATTTAAACTAGTATATAATAATATATTTATAAAAAAATCTATTAAAGTTATAGTAAAAGAAGATATCTATAAAGCTAAAAAAATCTTTAATTTAATAAATAATAATAATAAGAAAATTAAATATTTAATTAAATAGAAAAACTATAAATATAATATAAATACTTAAAAACCTATTAAATATTTAATAGAGAGCTAATAACTTTTTACTATATTTTATTAAAAATATTTAAAAAAGTTTTAAGATCTAATAGTATTAGATTTAGTAGTAAACTTTAATTAATCTCTAACTTAAATATAGAAAATATAATATTCTTAATAATATCCTCTTTAGTAACTTATTCTATCTTTAGATAAATAATTTCTAAAGTATATTTTTTATATAATTCCTTTTTATAATAAAGGTAATAAATCTAATTAAAAGTAGCTTATTAGATATTAATAGCTTTTTTAAAAGCTTCTTTAGCTTTATACTTCTCTTACTCTAGGTAAAACTACTTCTACTCTAGATAATTAACTATCTTATAGTTAATAAAAATAAATAATAGAAAAAGAAATTAGAAAAGACTTATAAATAAAATCTATAATTCCCTTAGTATTATAGTTAATATACTTTAAGTAAATATATAAGTTATATTAAAACTATCTTTTATAGATAATATAATCTTAAAGAATTTATATATTATAATAAAAAGTATATTTTAATATTTTAAAAAAAAACTATTAAAAAAATATTATCTACTATCTAAATAAAATAATTATAATTAACTTTAAAAGTAATTATTTTAGAAAAGTAAATTTTAGAAATATAATTAAATATAGTTAAAAGAGAATAAAAAGAAATAAAAACTTATTTAAAAAGAAAAAAAAAAGATTTAAAAATAATTTAATAGGTTTTTAAAGATAAAGATTAAAGGAGGAGGGAAATTATATTATAATATAGCTATAGCTAGTAAGTAGTAAAATATAATATAAAAAGATATAAGTTATATACTATTAAAAAAATTATTAAATAGAACTTTATCTAATTAATTAATTAAACTATAGTTTAACTAACTAAATAGATAAAAGTATAATTAACTAATTATATAAGCTTAAAGCTAACTAATTAAAAAAGAATTTAGAAGGGAAATATCTATATAAACTATAAGTTCTACTATATATTTAGTTTATCTTCTAAGATCTTTTAGTAGTTAATCTAAAAATAACTATATTTGGATATTTAAATATATACTTTTTATCTATATCTTATAGATATTATTTAACTACCTTACTTATTTTAAAATAAATATTCTATAGCCTTTATATTTATAAACCTACTTAATATTTAGTAATATTAATATTAAGATTATAATATTATAATATTAGCTATTATAATAAGTAACTTCTATATACTTAAAATTAAAATAATAAAGTTAATACTTTATATTTACTTATATTTTTTTAATTTTAAAGTTAAATAAAAATATTTAAAGTCTTTAATATATTAAAGTAGAATAGTATAGCCTACTTAATTACTAATAAAGGAAATAGTTAAATAGGAGGCTCTTATAAAAGGTTACTATAAAACCTCTTATAAGATAGTAATAGATTTTAGATTTAATATTAAATCCTATTAATTAATAGAAATAGAGCTACTTTATAATAGAAAAAGAAGTTAAACCTCTAAATAGAGAGAAGTCTTAAGTTACTCTTATAGTAATCACTTAGAATACCTTAGAAATATTTACTAAGCTAAAATAAGTAGCCTAGTATTACTAGAAAATAAAAAAAGACTTTAAAAATAAATAGATAAGATAAAGATCTTATTTTTAAATTAAAAATTATAAAAAAAACTAAAAAAATAAATAAAAATAAATATAAAAGTATAAAAAAGCATTATATAAAAAAAGCTTAATAAGAGGACTTAAAAAACTTATTTATCTTTTATTTAAAAGATATCTCCTTTTTATATAAAGAAGATAATAAAATAAAATAATACTTATATTAGAAAAACATTCTTCCACCCTACTATTATTTTTATCTCTACTATATACCTCCCCCTAAGTTATTACTCTATACTATAGGTAAAGACTTAAAATAAGTAAAAGGAGTATATAAGATATAAAGAACTTTAATAGTAATAGGAAACTATTAATTAACTATTTCTTACTTCTTACTTTAATAATACCTTCTTTAATTACTTTAAGAAAGTATCTTATATTAATTAGCTATAAATATTAAATATCTTAATATAATATATTATTTATTATTACTTCTATCTATCTTAAAAGTATTTAACTAGTCTTATCTTCTAAAAGGTATTTACTTATTTTAAAAACTTATTTATATTTAATTTTTTATTTTTAATATTTTAAAAGTATAAAACTTAACTATATATAATAGTAAAGGTAGTAGTAAAAAACCTAGTCTATTATTAAATTATTTTTAATATTAAACTATTAATTAAATCTTTAATAGCTAATATTAGTAATCCTTTTTTTAAGTTAAAATAAAATAGTAGTAGTAAAAGTAAAACTAGTAGTATAAGATTTTATTTTATAAAAGACTCTTTTAAGTAAAGATATCTTATTAAGGTATTTAGTATAACTAGAGAATAAGAACTTAGCTAAATAGACTACTAAGATATAATAAAGTTAATAGCTTTTTTAGGAGACTTAATAGATCTAAGGGGTTTTTAAAGTAAATATTTCTATTTTATCTTTTTACTAAGTATATTAACTATCCTCTAGCTAGTTTTAATAGTAGAACCTAGTTAATTAACTATTTTAAAAACTTCTAAGCTTTTTAAAATATTCTTTTAAAGAGATTTAATAACTAATAAAGATTTAATAATAAGTAGAAACTTAATTATCTTAAGGGAGCTAATAATTAATAAGTATAGCTATAAGAGAAAACCTCTAAAGGTAGCCTCTTTATATAGATTATAGTTTATAATTTATTAATTAATAGCTTATAGGGGATTAATTTTCCCTATCTTAATTATTTCTCTAAATTTAAAGATATTAATTACTTATAGACCCCCTTTTCCTTTAATAGTCTATTTAGCTAAATTTTAAATCTCTTTTTCTAATATCTCTCTTTTCTAAATACTAGCTTTTAGTTCTTTAGCTTTATCTTTAAAATTAAACTTTATACTATATTAAATAAAGTATCTTTAATTAATCTTATAGTATAGTAATCTTATAAGTTTTTTAAAAGTAAAAGGAAAGAATAAATTTAAAAGGATATTAATAAAATTACTAAAAAAGATATAAATTAACCTTTTAAGCTATTCTATAAGTTATTTAAATTCTTCTCTTATTTTTATCTTTATAATATATTCTTCCTCTCTCTAGCTTTTAGTTAGATAAATACTTACTAAACCTCTTCTTATAATATATATTTAATATTAAAAATAAAAAAAGAAAAATATATTAAAGATATATAATAAGCTATACTTTTAAAAGGTTTAAAAATATTAGAAGGAGACTACTAATAAGAAGTACTTTTAGATATTATAAAACTTAAAAGTTTTCTTTTATATTTATATAATAATATTATTTTATCTTACTTTATTATCTTTAAAGATATCTTAATAATAAAATTTACTATTTTAATTATTTTAAATATTTAAAGTCTAATATTAATCTATCTTATAATAGAAAATAAAAATATAAAATTAGTTTTCTTTTACTTATAATATTTTATTTATTTAGTTATAATTAAAAAATCTCTTTTTATAGTTAATTAACTATCTTAATAAAAAAAGAAAACTAGCTTTATTTAAAAAATAATATAATAAATAAATTTTAACTCTAGTTAATTTTAAAGTAATAAAAACTAGACTAATAGTAACTTCTTCTCTACTTAGCTAATCTTCTTTTACTAGCTACTTATCTATAGTATAAAAATTATTTATAAGGTTTTAAAATAGTATTTTATAAATACCTTTTTTCTAAATAATTTCTTTAATATCTAGATATTTCTACTATTAGAGGAAGTTAAATTACTTAAGAAGAGGTCTTACTTTATCTTTTAAATAAAAGGTAACTTATTAAAAGCTTATTATTATATAATTAATCTTTTTTAATAAAATATTAAGATATTTAAGTATAGGCTATTTATAGTAGCTAGAGAGTAGGAATTTAGGGAATTAGACTTTAATTTATTAGCTAAGAGGTCTTATATAAGAAGATACTATATTACTTAAGAAAAAAGAAAAGATATTAAATTTAAAAAGTTAAATAAAAATATATAGGAGAGAGAATAAGAGAGGGAGAGAGTAGGATAAGAGAGTATATTCTTATAGAGGGATTAGGATTATAGTAATTAGCTATAAGAATATTAAAGTATTAGAAAAGAGAAAGAGTATAAATAAGCTTATTTATTATAATAATTTATCTTATAATTACTATTATACTTTATAATTTTAAGATTTAGTAGTAAATAGCTTATAATAAATTATTTCTACTAACTTAATTTCTTTCTCTTTTAGATAGTTATCTTTATTTTAAATAGTTTACTTAAAATAACTTATTTTATACTTCTTTTATTATTATCTTTTTTAATTATTACTATCTTTTTTAATAACTTTTATTATAAGCTAATCTTAAGCTAAAGACTTATATAAGTAAAAGCTTATACTTAATAATAATTATCTTAAAAAATTTAATTTAAAAATATAATTTCCTTTTATTAATTAGCTAACTAAAATTCCTAACTTTAAAATATAGTAAGTAGAGCTAGAAGTAGCCTCTAATATAAATCCTATTTAACTACTTTTCTTATAGTATTAAAAATTAAAAAATTAATTAATTAACTATTTTATAACTATATAAGATTATCTATATTTATAAGATATTTAATCCTATACTTTTAAAGTAAGTAATTAACTATAAAGCTATTAAAGAATATAATACTAAGAGTATAGCTACTAACTTCTTTTATTATTTATTAAAGTTAAATATAACTATAAAAGCTACTTTTACTACTATCTATATTTAAAGTTAATTAAAATTAATCTTAAAGGCTTATAATTATATATTTATTTTAAAGATAATTAGTTACCTTTATAGGATCTTAATAAAGAGGCTTTTTAAATATTAAAGTAATTATATTAAAGGGCTTATAATAGCTTTTTATAATTATTAAAACCCTATTACTTATAATAAGTATATTTATAAGCTATTATCTAGTAGATTTACTTAATCTTTTAGGGCTTTTATACTAATTATATTTTCTTTTAATAAATATATTTTCTTAAATAGCTATTAAAATAGAGCTTATATAAATTATCTCTTTTATATAGAAGCTTATAAATATAGTTATTTAATTTTAACTATAAATAAATACTTTAAAAATATAGAGGATAGTAATAATTTTAAATATAATATTAACTTTTTTAATAAAGATTACTAGAATACTACTTAAGGTAATAGGCCTCTCTAATAATATTCTATATTAGTACTTAGAAAATAACTTTCTATCTTTATTTCTACTTCTATAAAGAGATAATAAATCTAATTTAGTTAATTAATTAAAATATAAATAGAAAATAAAAATAGAAAATAATTTATAATAAAAAAAAAGTAAATAGAAACTTTAAGTAATAAGTTTAAGCTATAAAAATAATAAGTATTAAATAAAAGAAAAGTTTTTAATTAACTATTATTTAATATATTATATTATATCCTCTTACCTTATTAATTCTCCTACTAACTAATAAAGTCTTTATATTTATCTAAATTAAGATTAAGCTTTTATAAAAGTTAAACTTCTAAATATAGTAGAAAGGTATAATTATCTTTCTCTTCTAAAATTTTATTAATATCTTTAAATATTAAAGTATTATCTAGTAAGTCTATTTTACTTACTTACTATCTATTATTATTAAAAAACTTTTTAATTTAATATAATAACTAAAAGCTATTAATTAATATATTATTAAGCTCTTTAAATTTTAAACTCTTTCTTTTTTTATAGATTTTAATAATATAAAATAGTTTATATTATCTTAACTTAAACTTATTTTTAGTAAATATATTATTCTAGTTAATATTATTATATAAAAATATAAAATCTTTAATTTTAAATAGTTTAGTCCTCTTTTTAAAAATATTATTTTTATCTATTTTTATAGTTAG
The DNA here is from genome assembly GCA_000812075.1 of Scedosporium aurantiacum. Taxonomy (NCBI): domain Eukaryota; kingdom Fungi; phylum Ascomycota; class Sordariomycetes; order Microascales; family Microascaceae; genus Scedosporium; species Scedosporium aurantiacum. Next base: position 15,875 of record JUDQ01000523.1, read on the forward strand.
CTTTTTATAATATTTTATAACTTTTTACTATATTAGCTCTATATTAGCTTCTTTCTATTTAAAGATTCTAACTTTTAATAAAATAAGCTAGATATAGTCTATAACTTCTTCCTAGTTAATTAACTACTATATAAAGATTTAAACTTTTATAAATAATACTAGCTTATATTTAAAAACTAAATAAAATAGACTATACTTTATTAATACCTTAATAATAACTTTATTAGCTAATAAAGTAAAGTTAAAAATCTTTACTTATCCTTTCTCTCCTCCCCTTAACTTTATAAAAATATTAGTAAAGTTATAATATCTAGCTTTAATAATTTTATTTACTTAAAGGTTATATATTAAAATCTATATTTAGTAGATATTATATTTCTTTAATAGTTTTAATAGTTTCTTTTTATTTTCTAGCTTATTATTAATAATTATAATAGTTAAGAGATTAAAAAAACTAATAACTAACTTTAAAAACTATTTTATAATAGCTTTTACTATAGTACTTACTAGACTACTAGCTATAATATATCTAATTAGGTTATATTTTACCTCTACTAGATAGTAATATTTATAGTTAAAAAATATATATTAGATATCTATATAAACTTTTTAAAATAGATAACTTAAAAAGATTAAAATTAAATAATCTTAAAATCTTTTAAAATTAAATTTCTAATATTTAAAATAACTTTTAATCTTCTCTACTATTTATCTTTAAAAACTTTTTTAATAGTAAAACTTACTAATTAATTAAGATATATTATCTTTCTCTTTATATCTTAGTTCTTAATATTATTTTTACTAAATAATCCTCTTTTCCTCTTTACTATTAATTACTCTCCTTTTACTATAACTATTATAATTTTTTAACTATAAGATCTTAAACTTAACTTTAAACTTTACTATTCTTTTCCTAAAAATATAATATTCTTTAGTAGTTATCTTAGATAGCTTTTTAAAAGAAAGTAGAAATTAAGTAATTTATTAATATTTATTAAAGTAAGTATTATTAAAAGGCTATAAGACTTCTATATAGAGGATCTATTAATTAATAAAGTTATCTAAGTTCTATTTATTATCTTTTTCTTATATATTAAATAGATTTAGTTTTTTTTTTAAAAAAATATCTACTATAATATTATCTTTTCCTTAGATATAATAGACCTTAAAGTTAAATAATTAAATATAAGTAATCTACTAAGTAATTAGTATATTTAAAATTTTAGAAAATTAACTATTAAGCTAGTATATAAAAACTTAATAATTAGTTTTAAAAATAAAATAGATTTTTATAAAGTATACTCTTAGCTTCTTAAATATAGCTAGAACTCTTTAGTATTTATATTTAATTTAATTATAATTTTACTTAATAAGTATTTAGATACTACTTTTAAATTAAATAAGATATTATTTAATTTTAAAGACTTAAGTAAAAATAGCTCCCTATTTTAATAGAGAAATATCTATAGTTAAATAAATAAGACCTATACTCTCTAAGTAGTCTAAGACCCTTAGAATTAGCTCTAATAAGAAAGCTTTCTTTAAGGAATCTATAGCTTCCTATTAATTAACTATCTAGATAAAGATAGTTTTCTTTTTTAAAAGTTTAGTAAGTAGTAAAACTTTAATAGTATATTTAAATATCTATATTTTATAAAATCTAGTAATTCTAAGAAAACCTTAAACTTTTTTAATATTTTTATAAGCTTACTACTTTATAATCTTCTAGATATTCTAATTTATAAATAACCTTTTTCTATAATTATAAAAATATCTTATAATATTATAAGCTAATTTTAACTACTTTATCTTTTCTATAAAAGCTATATAACTAGCTAGTTTTAAATTTAATAGTATTTTATTAATATTCTATAAGTATTTAAAAATATATAATTTTATATTAAATAGTTTATATATTTTTTTATTATTATAAGTACTTATTAGTCTTTTTATTATAATATTATTAAAATATATTATTATAATATAAAATATTAAATTATAGAAGATTATAGTAATTACTTTTATAAACTAACTAATAAAATTAATAGCTTTTTATAATAATATATATATCTTTAATAGTTTAATAAGAAAGTTAAAGGCTATAAGGTCTTAGCTTATTTTTATAAGTAAGATTTAATTATAGTTAGAAAATAAGTTAATAAATATAAATATAATATATTATACTATTTATTTTAAAAATTCCTCTATATTAGGAAAAGTAAAGATATTTTTTATTAATATTTAGTTTACTTTTTAATAGTTATTAATTAACTAGTATTTACTATTCTTTTTTATAATAAAAAAGATTTTATTTTTATATAGCTTATAACTTTACTCTAATAGTATTTTATCTACTTTCTCTTTTAAAATAAAGATAATTAATTTAAATATAGCTAGTAGGATATAGATTAATAATATTTACTATATTTTATATAAGATAATTTTAATCTCTTAAAAAAGTATAACTTCTAGCTTAATATAACCTATTTCTAAAAACTCCTATATTAAGGCTTCCTCTCTATTATAGAGAATTTTAGTAAAAAGATTAACCTCCTCTTTCCTAATTAGAAGTTTTACTTTAGTAAAAAGTATTTTTAAGTATAAGGCTATTAGTCTAAAGCCTCTTAAAAGCTTAGAGAACTATAAAATAATAAACTTTAAATACTTAATAATTTTAAAATATTTTTTTATATATTTAAGTATATTTAATTTTTACTTTAAGTTTATATTAGAAGTTAATCTATTAGGTAATATATTATTAATAAAGTAAATTTTAAAAGTTTTTAATTTATATAAAGTTTATATATTAATAGCTTTTTAAATTTAAATATTTAATTCTAAGTTTTTTACTTTAAATATTTTTATTTTAGTTATTAAGTATTAGTTAATTAACTAATATATAGCTAGTTTATTTTTATTTATCTTAATATTAAATAGTAGTTTAAAACTAAAAGCCTTTTTATATATAGGGCTTCTTCCCTCTAACTTAGTAAGGAGCTAGTATACTTACTTAGCTACCTTATATAGTACTTTATATATAATATATTTATTATATTTTAAAGACTTTTTAATATTTAATAAAATATCTTTAAAAATAAATAATAGGAAAAAATCTAATAGAAGTAATAATATAGGTATTAATATAATATCTAAAAAATCTCTTTTAATAAAAGATTCCTTTTTTAATTTTCCTAATAATTAACTATTTTAGATAATCTTAGAAGTAATATAATAAGCTAAGTTTTATTAATAATAATCTCTTTTTTAATAAAGTTAAAAAGATTATTATAATTAAAAGAGAAATATAAAGCTTTTATAAAAAGTATTTTAAATATTATTAAAGTAGCTAAAAAGTTATTTATAAAGATATAAAACCTTATAAAAAGTTCTTACCTTCTAATTTATATAGTTATCTTATAATATCCTCTTAGAAAAAGTAATTACTAATTTTTAAAAAGGTATAAGATTATATTAATTTTAATATAAAAAAGCTTATTTTTTTTTATATAAAAAGTATAAATAATATTAATTTTTATTTTTATATTAAAAATACTAATAATATTATTATTAATAGCTTTATTAACTTTTAATTTTATATATAATAAATACTATACTAAATATATCTTAATAAAATTAAACTTAGCTTATAATATTATTATATTTACTATATAATTTAGATCTTATTAATTAATAGCTTTTCCTCCTCTAAAAAAGTCTTTAATTATATTTATGAAGAAATCTATAAGTATTTACTAAGTACTTTTAGCTTTTATTTTAAATACCTTTAATATAGCTATATTAGCTTCTCTTAAAAGCTTCTTTTTTTAATAATCTTTTTTCTTTATAAGTTTACTAGTTAAAACCTATATTTAGATTTTATTAATAAAGTTAATATTTTATTTTTCTAGTTTTAATATAAGCTAAAAAGATAATTATAT
>JUDQ01000524.1:1519-19514 GCA_000812075.1 Scedosporium aurantiacum
TTATCAGCCCAAAAATCTTCTTCCCGTTCAACACCTTTTAGACCGAACCCCGAATCCCCAATGGGCTTCCGACATATCCTATAGCCTCGTCATCATTCTAAAGGAGCGAATCCAAGCCCAAAAAGCCTAAATGGTAAGATTTGGGGCCTTGGAGTACCAAGCAAGCTGAGCAAAGCTGAATAAACTCGATCGTAAGCGCCTCGCGTTTCACGGTAGTTGCAATTGTGCCTTTTAGCAACGAGGCTGTTTTGATTGTCCCCATGCCTACGTTGGCGTATAGCTCTGTAGACAGTCCGGCAGATGGGGGAAATCAATGACATGACGGTTCCTCGTAGGGCCCAGAGACACGAGAGACGCCGGGGCAAACGTACCCGCCTCTCCCTCGGACGAACTCATCCCTTATCCCCTCATAGATAGCTCTATCGATAACCCTCCCTCCCCCTCCTCCTCGCCCAGCGCGCGCCCCACGTCCTCGTAAGCGAGTCCGGCCCCGTGGCCAGATGCGGAATCGTTGACAAAGCGAAGCCAATAATGTGGCTTGGTCTGGACCCTTCTTTTCAGCCTTAGCCTTGCCTGTGGGCATTTTCCCGACAGCCTTAAAAGCTTGGGGCCATTCAAGGCTGAGAAAGCTCGGGGTAAGGGGGGCGTTTCCGGATTTACGGATAGGACCGACCACTCCAGCAGCAGCTGATAGTTGCTGATGAGGAGGTTCGGGGGACCAACACAGACCCCCGGATCCTTCCCTCCGCCCGGGCGAGGGGAGAGCTGTCACATCCGGAGTTTTGATTTCATCTCCCCTCTCAGATAGGGTGCTTTTAGCTAGGCCCCGGGTCCTGTCAATCCCCGGGAGAGAGACTGGAACCCCGCCTGGCTCGATATTTAAGGTTACCGGCCCATGGAGGTTGACGGACTGAGTAGCCGGGTTGGAGAGAGGGCTGCTTATCGTGGTGCAGTTGTTCGTTCCCCGAGTGGATTTAGCATCATCAACTTCCTCTCCCTTTGAAAAAGTGTATACAACAACCTTGGTAGAATAAATATCCCATACCTCTTCAATCAAGAAGAGCTCACCAACCTAAATCTATCAAACACAAGAAGTCCCCCACACCAGTCCGAGTGCACGCCTCCCCCCTTCCCCAGACAAAGAGAACATGACAGTCCAGCCCACACACTCAAGAGAACCAAGCAACTTAAACACATAGTGAGAGTCTCTCATCATAGAAAATGTGCTGGATTTCAAAGACAAGACGAGATATGAACGAGGAAAAAAGAAGACAGAGGAATCTAATCAACACTCTCGAAGCGTCTAACCGGTAATAACAGAAAACCCTTCCCTTCCCTTTTTTAATTTCCGAGATGATGGGCACAAAAGAAAAGAAGAAACAACGAAACAAACCGAGAAACCATCCCTTCCAACATCTTGATACACTCAGCAAAGAAAGAAGAAAAAAAAAAGGAATAATCTCGATCTCTCTTGTAGAACAATGCGCCGTCCCTTGGCTGTAATGCTCAAGAAAAAAAAAGTGAGGAACAACAAAAGAAGGAAGAAAAAAATAAGTAAAAACAAACACACGAAAACACCCGAGCCATATCCATCCTTCCTCATAGTTAACAGCAATTCCATCGGTTTCCTTCCCCCTTATCTTTAAAAAAAAAAGACTGTGTGAAAAAGTAAACGCCCTGGTTTCTTTTTTTCCTGTTGTACATGGTTTGTGTTTTGGAATTCTAATTTCAGCCTGAAGAAGCCAAGGGTTTGTGCACTTCCTTTCGGCTCCTCCTCCCCCTCCCCCCCCGGCCCTCTCTAATGCTTCGGGAGCTACTCGTATCACGTATCAATCTCTCCATCAATCATGGCAAGACGTTGCTTGGTCGTCTTGGCCTTCTTGCTGCCCGTACGCCGTTTCTTGGCCGCCTTGGTGTCAGGCTCCGCCGCCACAGGAGTGGCCGAGCCCGAAGCCTTATTGTCGTCGAAATGACCCTCGCCTATTGTCATCACATCGTTAGTGTTCTGATTGCTCATTTGCCGCCGAGGAACCTCTCCAAGAGAAAGACACTCACCCTCATGATACATCTCGTCGAGACTGACACCACCATTGGCGCCGCCTCCAGTATCAGCCACCCTCTTCCTCTTACCGCCTCTCTTCTTCTGCACCTTGTCGTACTCTCCGCTCTCCAGCAGCTCCTTCTCGCGCCTCTCAATCATCTCCGCCTGCTCGTCATCCGCAAGCCACATAGCGATGTCGCGGTTCCTGTTCTCCGGAGCCCTGCGACCAGAGAAGTCCACGCTGGCACCGCCACCTTGGATGACCACGCGTTGCACCTCCTCCTTCTGGAGCGCCCTCTTGCGGATACGCTCCTCGATCGTGCCGCGGGTGATGAGACGATAAACCGTGACCTGCTTCGTCTGACCCAACCTGTGAGCTCGGTCCATGGCCTGCGAGTCGATCGTAGGGTTCCAGTCGGAGTCGTAGAAGATGACCGTGTCGGCAGTCGTCAGGTTGATACCGAGACCACCGGCACGCGTAGAGAGCAGGAAGATGAAGATCTCGGGTCGAGTCTGGAAGTCATGCACAGTATCTCGTCGGTCCTCCAGTTTCGTCGATCCGTCCAGACGGCAGTACTTGTAATTGCGGTAGGTCAGGTACTCCTCCATGAGATCGATCATGCGAGTCATCTGGAAGTACAGTAGGACACGATGACCCTCGTTCTTGAGCTTGAAGAGCAGCTCATCCAGCTTAGCCAGTTTGCCGCTGTCAGTAACAAATCGGCGCATTGACGGAACTGTGATGTTGTTGAACCGCTTCTTCTCGTTGTCGGGGGCTGGGAGCATCTTCGCGGGTGGTATGAACGCGGGGCCAATGTTCTGCTTGATGAGCGCCCGTTGCTCGACAGGGTTGGGTCCGTAGAGTATCCGCCTAATTCCGACGTTGAAGAAGGCCTGGTCTCGCTCAACGCTCGTCGCAGGAGCGTTGCAGACGACGCCAATGGGCGGTGCGGAGGCAGGAGGTCGGGCCGCCTGCTCTAGTCTTCCAAGGCCTAGATGATTGTACTTGACGCGTGCAACATTCATGAGGTTTCGTAGGATTCCTTCGCCGGTTATCTCCGCGAGGGGCTGCCTATTCTGCCTCTCCCTGATCAAGAAGAGAGCGTGACCCGGTGTGTAGTCCTTGTCCTCGGGTTCAGAGTACGCCACGGCTAGTCGGCCGAGCCTGTCTTTTCGGGCTACCGCATCCGCAGCGCGTGATACGATACCGGAGTGAGTAGCCTTGTAGACATCGCCGGGCGAGGCATCGGAAAAGCGGAGCCAAGAAAAGGTATCGGAGCCCTCCATGCGCTCCCGAATGTTGTCGGGAGTGAAAATGTTCATCATGTGGTTAAGAGCCTTGTTTCTCCAACCGGCCTTGAGGTTATCCGCGCTCGCCTTGTTCAACCGACCATCGCCCTGCCAGATGCGTACGGGCAAGGTGTAGTCGATCAAGTTTCGCGTGGAGTATTTGACCGTTATGTCGTTGCCCTCGCGGACAAAGGACGAAGTCTCGCCGAAATGGCCAAAGGAAAGAGGCGAGGTCGTGTCGGCTCGCTCGAACAGATCGGGGTGGTTGCAGACTTTCCGGAACTGCATGACGAGGTTCATCAGCGTGCCCGAGTCGTTGTCGTCGCCCAGCGTGGCCTTCTCGATGAGGTCCATGATGCTGATCTGGTTGCGCAGATTAGTGTAGTAGGCTCGCTGGCGGTACGTGAGGTCGCAGAAGACGTCGAGCTCGATCTTGTCGCCGAGCTCCTTCTGGACGTGCTTCTTCACACGACGCAACATGAAGGGCTTGAGAATCATGTGCAGACGCTTGAGTTGGTCCTCGTTAAGTTTCGTATTACTCTGAGCGTGAGACTCGATGTCCTTGGAGAACCATTCGCTGAACTCGTCGTGCGAATCGAAGAGCGAAGGCATGATGAAGTGGAGAAGGGCCCACAGCTCCTGCATGTTGTTCTGGATGGGCGTACCCGTAAGAAGAAGTCGGTTGCGGCAGTGGAAGCTCAGCAGGCACTTCCATCGGGAACTCTGAGAACTCTTGATGGCCTGCGCCTCGTCGAGAATCATGTACTGCCACTTCATTTTCTGGAAGTAAGCAACGTCCGACACGACGAGCTGGTAAGATGTAACACAGACGTGGAAGGAAGCCTCCTTCTTGTAGGTCGAGTGCTTGCGGTCCCAGAACTTGCGGAGCACCTTGCGGTCCGCCGCACTACCCCAGTACGGCAGGATCTTGAACTCGGGAACGAACTTTCGGATTTCCTGCTCCCAGTTGTGGAGGGTAGACGCGGGGGCGACGACGAGGAAGGGCCCCCAGATGTCGTACTTCTCGGCGAGGTACGCCATGACGGAAATGGACTGAACCGTCTTTCCGAGACCCATCTCATCGGCGAGGATACCGTTGATGCCCTGCTCGTAGAGGTTGACGAGCCAGTTGAGACCCTTGAGCTGGTACTCCTTGAGCTGAGCGTTGATGAGCTTCGGTTGCTCGATCTCCACGTCCCCGAGACCGGTCGGGTTCTGGAAGTTCATCTCGCCATCCTCATCCATATCCTCATTGTTGAACTCGCGGGCCTTCTTCTGAGCTTCGGCAATGGCATTCTGAGCATTGGCGATGGCGGCTGCCTTGAGTTGGCTCTCGTCTTCGTTGTCGAAATCGAGGTTCTCAAAGTTGCTGACCTTGGAGCCGACGGGTCCGGTGGGCACTTCGATGTCCAAGTTGTTCTCGGGGATCTTGTCCCTGTCCTCCACGGCGACGTCAGGATGGTCCGTGCTGCGCTCGACCTCGTTGGTCTTGATCTTCTTGCCGATGAAGTGAGAGTACAGCTCGGTCTGCGAGATGAGGAAGTTGAGCTTCCTCTTCTGTCGAGCGGCTTCGCGGTCGGCTTCCTCCTTCCGTTGGTTTTCGAGTTCCTGTCTCTCGGCCGCCTTCCGAAGGTCGCGCTCTTCTCGCTCGTTGCGCTTCCAGAAGCTCATCATGTCTCGCATCACCCTCTTGGCGCGGGCCTGCTGGTCCTTGGTGCCCTTGTTCGTCTTGAGCTGCCACCTCTTGGCTTCCTTGGAAGCGAGGATGGCCGTCTTCTTGAGGTTTGAGGACTTGGTGGCGTAGGAATCGGTCGCCAGCTTGTTCGTCTTGTTGACGTCCTTGCGGGCAAGGTCTCGCCAGATCTGATCGTAAATCTGATTGTAACCCTTCGACTGGAACTTGGCATCGGGGGGAGGCTCCTCCTTTTCCTTGGTCTTCTCCTTACCCTCCTTGCCGGCCTTGGGCTCCTTGTTCTCCTTATCCTTATCCCCCTCTTCGGTCTCCTTCTCCTTTTGCTGCTGCTGCTTCGACTTCTTGCTGAGCTTGATACGGATTCTGCCTTCCTCCTTGGGAGGCGGCAGCTCCTCGCCAGCGTCGAGAGCAGCCTGAGCCGCCTCAGCAGAGGCCTTCTCGGCTTGCTTTTGCTCCTTGGACTTCTTGGGCCGCGAGCCACGGCCCTTCGACTTGCCCTTGGCGGGGGTGGTGGAGGGTTCGGCGTCGGATGCGGGGAAGGACGACATGGTGCCGCCCTCAAGGTTAAGATCGACGGATCGTACAGGACCCTTGAGGCCCTTCTGCAGAACAAGCTTGGTCTGCTGAGCCTTCTTGTTGGCCCGCTCGGCTTCACGCAGGTGCTTCTGGCGTTCGGATTCGTCCTCGGCGGCGCGGGCCTTAGCAAGCGCGGCCTCCTTCTGCTCGATCGTGGCAGCCATAGACTTCTCTCGTCGTCGTTTTCGCTGCATGTCCTTCTTGCGTTCCTTCTCGGCGAAAACTTCACGCTCGCGGACCTCGTGCAGCGCCTCTTCGTAGTAGAGTTCGTCATATCTCCTCTTACCAATTTCGGCGTGGGTTAGGAGATGGTCGAGACCGCCCTCGATAAGGTCCTTCCTTCGGACACGATTACGCGAGTCCTCGGTGTCCTTAGCGGTCCGGAGGCGCTTAGCGGAGCGTTCCTGGAAAGCATCAGCCTCCTCGGCGAAGAGGTCCTGGTCTTCTTCCTCTTCGGCAGCCTCAGCATCTAGTAGCTCCATCTCAAGAAGAATCCTCTTCTCCTTAGCGGCGGAGATGGCGAGGCTCTTTGGTTGGCCATTAGATTGACGCTTGGCTGGCACGCGAGGCGTGCTAGGGTCCCTCTGCGCCGACGTGGATGCTCGACGGTTGGAGGTCTTCGGTGTGCTCTCGGCGTCCCTGATGTCGGAAACGCGTCCCTTGGACTTACGAGCAGGCTTTTCTTTCTTCTCCTTGGTCTTCGAAGGCATCTTCCTCTTATCCTTGACAGGGCGTTCCAGTTCGGGTTCGGGTTCGGGTTCGGGCTCGGGTTCGGTGTCAGGCTCTGTCTTGGTAGTGGTCACATCTAGCTGGGTCTCATCCTCCCTCTCCGTTTCAGACCTCAGCTCGAGCTCCTTTTCAGGCTCGGGCGCACGTAGACTATTAAGTGTAGTCTCTTCGGGTCGTCGGAGAGGACGTTCGGGCGAGGGTTCCCTCAGAAAGCCAACCCCGCGACGGGGAGACGGGTCCCGCAAGGTCTCCCTGACCTCGGACCGTAGAGGTGAGGTTGGGCGAAGCCTAGGTGCGGGTTCGGAGCTCGATAGGATGTTGGAAAATGACATGAGCTCGGCAGCGCGGCTCGGTGTAGACTGGAAAGGAAGAGGGAGAAATATTAGTCGGATGAATGAACTTGAAGAAGAGGTAAAAAAAAAAAAAAAAAAAAATATGTAGGCAGATAAGGGCGGGATGACACATGACAGGGGAGAGGGTTAAATCTACTTACCGAGACAGGCTTTGAAGGTACTGGAGCCGACGGGGGCGATTGGCTACGAAGTAATGATGGCAGCCCTGCACTTACAGAGGCACTACCTCCGTTTGACATGGGCCTCATGATGGGCGAAGTAGGGTGAACCGGGCGAGGTGAGCCGGCTACTTGGTGTCGTCCAGACGGGCTGGCAGTCGCCGATAGACCATGAGGTCGGGAACGAGGGCTCCTGGGTTGGAATGTAGAGGTCTGTGGCGATGTATATGTACCGTTATTGTAAGGGTGCTGTTGGTCAATGGATGACGATGAGTAGGCCGAGGCCTCACGAGTCTGGTGTGGCAAAATTCGAGGTTAGAGTTGATGATCGGGTTAGGTTTGGTTTGATGATTGGGGATGAAAGAAGAAGAGGGAAAGAAGAAAAAAATTGGATGATTGGGGATGGGCCGACTGGATTGTATCGCTCAAAAAAGAAGGGGGGCTAAGGGGAAAGGAAAAAAATAGTTGATTTGGTGCTTTGGGCGCAGTGGCTCGTTCTTTCCCGCAATACAAGACGTTGGATTGGGGGAAGGGGTGATCATCAATCAGAACGTGAAAGCCAGGGTGGTTTTTCTCGCCAAAGTGGGAAATGGAGCAAAACGGCACCATCCCTGGTGGGCACTGTGGTCCGAATTGAATACGGATGGGGGAAAAAGCAACCAACACAGAAATAGGACATGGTTTTGGATGATTTTGAGGTGAAAAACGCGTGGAAGGAGCCAGGGAAGGGACGAGCGAATTACACGTAATGTTTGAGCCCAGTCGACCTGTGGGAGAGTTCCACACGTGGAGGAAGAGAAGCAGAGAAGACAAGAAGAAGGTGGCGGCGCCTGCTGCAACTTACCTTGGGCGTCGATGCGCCCTGCCAGGATCCTGTCTCGGACACCCGGCGCTCATTCGTCGTAGTATCTGTGATGGAGTCGTAGAAGCTACCCTTCTCGCGATGTTGCTCCTTCTGCGGCGGAGGATAATATACCGGGGAGCCGCGCATCGGCGATGGCGGAGCGGCGTGGAGATGACCGCCAGCCGAATTCGATGACGAGTGAAGAGGAGGAGGCGGCGGCGGCGGTGGCAAGGATTGGCCTGATCCCACGGACGCGGACATGAAGGAATTGAGAACGGGCCGCGGCGGCGAGTGGTGGTGGTTCGCAGACGTGCCTGACTGTGACGAGTACGGGGGGAACTCGGTTTGCGTGGGTGATCGGAGGCTGAAAGCCGAGTGTCGTGGGGGGCCCTGGGGAGGACGCGGAGGCGCGACAACCGAGCTCGCCGGGTTCAAGATGTCTCGCGGATGTCGCCTATCTCGCTCGTCATCTTTGCCCGGGGGCCTCTGGAGAACGGTGGAGCGAAAGTTGGACTCCATTGCGGCCGGCCGTGTGGAAATCGCGATTCGGTTTCCCTTTGATCTCGCCTTGCAATCAAGCGGAGATGGGGGGCAACGAGCCCGACGACAACACGGCGGGTTGTCGTCGCGGGTTAGGGATCAGAAGTAGACACGGATGCTTCTATTCAGCCTTCGAACCCATGTGCGATACGAGATGGAATTGGCTGGGGCTCGGGAGAGGGTAATGACGCGTCCGAACTGTTCGATGGATTCGGGTACAGCAACAGGATGAGCCCAATGTATGGGTCTAGAAGGATTGGCGGCGCTCTTGGGATATTTTTTCGCAAGAAGAGCGGACAGATATATACTATCGTTAGGGATGGGTTCGCGGTTGGACGGAATGGGAGTGTCTTGTTCGTCTTTCTCTCCGTCCGTTCGAAAGGATAAGAGTATTAGGTGGGTGCTGATCGGCCAACAAAGGGTGACAAGGCTCGAAGTTGTCAAATTTGCTCTCTGGATTAAAACACGATGGGAGAAGGGAATAAAAGTCGATGCAGGGGACAAAGGCCGGGATCGTTGGTTACGAAATGGGTAGGAAAATCCGGCGGCATGCGCACAATTTCGGCAAAGGAAAATGAGTCGTGGGTTTTGGTGATGCAGTGATTAGGGAGTTGAGGTTTAAGACGGGAGAAATAATAAAAAAGCGAGACAGGACGCGAGCGAAGCGCCCGGCGAAGATTAGGGGTGATGGTCAGGGGGGTTGGCGATGGTGTCGTGGTGATGGTGATGATGGAGTCGAGATGAAAGATGGGAAACGGGTTGGGAGGAGGATGAAGGAAAGGAAAGGGGGTTTGGAAATGGAAATGCGGTCAATGGGGCGAGGGATGATGGCTTTGATGGAGCCATCCATAACAATTGCCTAGGAGTTGCACCTTCGAGTGGTTTTTTTTTTCCTGAGGGGTGCGTTGGCGTTGGGGTCGAGCCAGGCCGTCGTAGCCTGTAGTGTAATCCGCAATGCACAATCCGGAATCCCGTGAAGGTGGGAAGTGCGAGACTGGCGCGAATGCGGGTTTTGGGAGGCGGTCCAGCCCAGTCTGAGCTTGAGTGGTCTATTCTCAGCCGAACCCACCCTTGCTCAGCTTTTACCAGCGTCTGGACCCCTGAGGTACTTGATACAGTGTACTTGTTATTGGGCTGTCTAGATCGGACCAATGGGGGCCCTGCATTGACTCGTCAAGCATAGGCAACGGTCAATCAGTACCCGCCCTATCCGGGGGCGAGATCACGCGCAAAGTACCGAGTACAAATGTCCCAAGACTCCCCAGCTTCCGTGATAGCTTCACAACGAAGGCAACGCCAGCAATCGCAAAAAGTTGGGGTCTTGAGGAGGTAAAACAAATATACGGCGAAAATAAAAATTTGGCCTGTCAAAATATCTTTTTTCCCTCGCTTTTTTCTCGTCGTGGGATCTTTTTTTTTACGTCCTGACAGTGTGGATCTGACAGCTACAGCAGGGTTAGCGGTACCTGTAGACTCTAATTACTGAAATGGAGCAATTATTACCAGGTCCCAACGTGACAAGATTTCCTCCTTCCCCCATCGTTGCGAACCTCTGCCCATCGCTCATCACCGGGTCGTTCGCAGCTGGTCGAGCAGATGAGACACCACCACCCGGAGGTAAAATTTGTCCAGTCATAACCTAAAAATCCATCCCACTCCCCATTCCGTTAACCTTTTTCCCCCTCTTTCTCGTAGTGATCATCCTTTCGTCCCTCTCCACTCTTCCCTCTCTCCCATAGCCACAGATCCCTATTCCAGCCCTCCCCAGACACGAAACTATTTTGTACTTTTTAATTCTGGCGATGATGATCACCAGAGCCAATGTTGATTCAGGCGCTCGCGGCGCGAGCTGGGAGAGATCGCTTGGTCATCAGTCTCACGTGATGTATTCGGTACCTTAGACAAAGTACCCGTTGCGCGGCGACTGACCCGCCATCTTCCGACACGTTGAGGCAGATTCCACCACGCTTGATTACGTACGAGGATCTCATGGCATTCCTCCATCAACCACAATGCAACCAACGTGCTGCCAGCAAATTCGAGACAGATTTACTTGCAATTGATCGGCGCACTTCACATGAAGAGTACGAAGTAGTCTCTCGAAATCCTTTTTCTTCTTTTTAGGTTTTCATTTTAAGCACCTGACATTATTAATCCGGATCCTATCTTCGAGTCGACATCCAAAAGTATAAATAGTTCTAAGGAACAACAAAACTCAGGCACTAATGCCTGGCTTAGGCTGAATGACAGTACACACTAGACAGACATATTGATATTTACATATACAGTTGATAGTTGACTCTGTGTCTACAAAGTAGATCCACCGTGCTAAGTTGAGGGATATCTATAGACTCAAAGGCTCGGATTTCCAGAACCTCCCTTCTACCCTTCTACCGCCTCGTATCCTGTTTCTGGCCTACACACTGTCCACTGAAGCCAACATCAAATGAATTTTCGGCGCCTAACTTTCCCCCACCAGAGTCAGCGACGCCTAACTTTAGATACCATCCAGGACCTCACCTGAATCGTGCTCTAATATGTTGTTTCACTTCTCAGAATAACCACATTCAAGAAGGCGCACAAACCGATCACATCACCTACACATGTGTGCGCAATCAAACACGTGCTCCGAAGAACAAGGTATCATCAACCTCACTCTCCAGAGGCTCAACCACTACATGAAACTGCAGAGTTTGGGGGGACTCACGATGGGGGGTTGTATTGTCACTATGACGAGGAAGGTAATAGGCATCGGGGAGGACGGACGGCGTCCGAAACAAGAAAAAGAAAAAAAAAATCAGATTGCCTACCCCCAAAATAGGTGGTCTTGTATGTCTTCTTCTATCTTGGACAAAAAAACAAACTATCAACCATCCCATCCCCGGTTGTCCTCCACTCTACAGCACGTCTGTCTCGGTGGTCCCTGCATGAAACATGCTCCTTTTCTGTAGCAAGCTGGAAGAAAACAAAGACGGACTCAACACCTGTATTTTGCCCTTTTTGACCAATTATGGGGCCCCTCGGAAGCCATATTCTATGGTCCTCCCCCAGCCTTTTTACCGCCCTTCCCCTCCCAAGCCTGTTATGTAGACCTTTTTCCCCCTTCATCGCCCCCCGTTTTTTTCCTTTTATATTTGCCCTCTTTCTCTAAAAGGCAGCAGTCCCATGCATAGATGCTTTTCCGGGTGGGCAGTCTTCATGAAGTCGTGATCAACAATGCAATCCCTTGTCTATTCGATGTCCAACAGTTCATGCCAACATAGTCCGTTCTGAGAATACCGATGCCCGTGGGGTCGAGAAAAAAAGAAGAAGAAAAACAAAATGGAGTAGTGGTATCTCGTCTTGTTTCGTTTAGACGGCGCCAGAAGAAATCATCCTCTTTCGGAGGTAGTTCTTGTACTCGGAGATGGTACCATCCCAAGGCTTGATGGTCTTGTTGTCGCATACGAGAATCTCCTTGGCAATCTTGTCCAAAAGTCTGCACACAAACTGTTAGTTATTGTCCTTTTATTCTAACGTTGACCGTAATGGGGGAGGAAATGAAACATACCTGAAGTCGTGACTGACGACGACAACACCACCGCTGAAGGCGTTGATGGCATCAGCTAAGCTGTCGATTGTGGGGATATCCAAACCGTTGGTAGGTTCGTCGAGAAGCAACATGTTGGGTCCGTCGATGGCGAGAAGGGCGAACACGATACGGCTCTTCTGGCCTTCCGAAAGGGTACCCATGAGCGCAGTCTGGGAATCACCGGTAAGACCGTAGCGGCCCAGCTGTTGTCGCCAGTACTGGTAGTCTTGGGAGATGGCGGGGTACTTGTCGCGCACAAAGTCGAGGGCCGACTTGGTGAGGTCAAGCTGCTCAGCGCTGTGCTGAGAGTACAGACCAAGCTTCAAGTGGGTATGCCTAGTGACGCTTCCTTCTCGAGGAGACAGCTTTCCAGTCATGAGTCGGAGAAGAGTCGATTTGCCAACACCATTAGGTCCTACGAGGGCTGTTCGGGAATCCATGTCAAAACCGAGATCGAGGTTCTTGTACAGATCGTCCTTGGCTTCTCCAGAGTAGGCGAAGCTGACATTGTCGAAAGAGAGGACGGGCGGAGGCAACTTCTCTACATCGGCAAAACGGAAGCTGAAGACCTTGTCGGGGATGACGGGCTGGATGAAGCCATCGGCCTCCATCTTGTCCAAAATCTTCTGTCGAGACTTGGCCTGTCGTACAAGGTTGGCGTACGTACCCGCGCTAGCGATGAACTTCTTGATGTGGGCAATTTCGTCCTGCTGCTTGTGGTAGGCCTTCATCTGGTTGGTCTCCTGTTCGCTTCGGGTCTTGATGTACGAATCGTAGTTTCCTCCGTAGTAGACGAGCTTCTGTGCCCTCATGTCGATCATCATCGTGCAGACACCGTTGAGGAAATCCTGCGAGTGCGAGACGAGCACAAGAGTTCGGTCCCACTTCTTCAGGTACTCTTCCAACCACACACAGGCCTCGAGGTCAAGATGGGCCGTGGGGTCATCGAGGAGGAGGAGCGACGGCTTGACGAACAGGGCCTTCGCAAGGGCAACTCGCATTCGCCAACCACCAGACATGTCCTTGGTCTTCTTGTGGATGGTGTGCTTGTTGAAGCCTAGACCAGTTAGGATGAGAGAGGCGCGAGTCTCGAAAGTGGAAGGATCCATCTTGTCCATGTGGTCGTAGAGATCCATAAGGACAGGACTCTCAGGACCCTCATCCTCGAGCAGCTTCTCTGCAAGCTTGTCGAGGCGGTCCAGTTCGTTCTTCGCTTCGGTAACAACCCACTCAAGGGCACCGAGTTCGCTGGGAGGGGCACCTTCATTTAGAAGATAGATGTCGATATGTTCGGGGATGGGGTATTCTCGCATCGAGATGGCCTTGAGAAGTGTACTCTTTCCGCAACCGTTCTCGCCGAGGAGGCCATACCGACGACCGTACGTTAGCTCCAGGGTGCTGTCGTTGATAAGAACCCGACCGTGGAACACTAAGCTGGCGCTGGCAATCTTGACGTCCTTGCTCTGCTCGGTAGACGCCAAGACACCGGTGGTGACTCGGTCAGACAGGCCGTGTTTGTCCATCTGCGCCGCGAGGCGCTTGACCTCTTCTAACTTGTCATCTGAAGTAGCAGGGGCGTCGCTGATGATGGGGTTTCCATGGGCATCGAGGGCGGGCTCATCGCCGTTGACGGAGGCGGCTTTGCTCGCCGCGGCAGAGCTGGTCTTGGATGACTTCGACTTCTTGTCCTTACCGAGGGCAGCCTTCTTGGCAAGGCGCTTCTCCTTGGAAGAGGAAATGGGAGGCATTTTGGATCATGAAAATAAAGGAAAAAGGGCGATTAAGTGTGCTGTTGGGTATCGATGGGATCGCGGTCTCGAGATTGGGTTGGGTTGCCTTCTATCGTCACTTATCAGGTGGGGCAGCCAGGAGGGGTAAAATGCGATGAAGATGCACAAAAGAAGAAAATTCCGCGCGAGTTTTCGAGTCGGAATCAGATAAATTCCGTCTGCTTACCGACGTCGAGTAAGAGAGCGACAGTCAATGAAGGTAATCCAGACAGAAAAGGGAAGAACAGGAAAGGTGCAGAGAAACTCCCTTGATGGGTATGTTGTTGGAATTCAAAAACCAAGGAAGAAAAAAAAAAAAAAAGAATTCGTTAATATACTTTGGTGACCCTATCAAGGTCTTGGTGTGAGGGGCGGTTTTCTTAGTGGGGCACATTCCTTCAAAATTTTGATGACTACTATTCTTAGTGGCCCAGTTAGAGTTGGAAATCAACCAATCAGAGCGGCCGATTTCGAGGCTCGCCGGGGTTCTGCCTTCTCGATGGCAAATAGGGCGAAGGTTTTTCGAAGACCAAGACTTCCTTCCTTCGATGGACTAGAATTATTAGTCATCGAGTTGTTCCAAGGAAGGTGCTCTGGGTGGTGGTGGCAGAAGTACCAAGTCCATCCATCCTATCATGTGAAAGTCAACCAGCCAAGAAGTTGGGAATGCTCAAAAGATGGGGAAACGACGTCCGCATCGATCAACTGATCGTATGAGGTTTTTAGTTATTCTTGAATAATACCACACACTTGCCAAGCTATGGGGAACACATTTGCCCAACGGCAAGAGGGGATCCTCGAGCAAGAGACTTTCCATCTTTTTGGTTGCCGACTGGCTCCTATGTTCCCGAACCCGGCTTCGTTGCAGTTTTTGCGCTCATCCAAGTCCTAGTCATCGACTCAGTCGGGACAGATTCGAAAGATCTTTATCGGAGTCATGAGACGAGAGACAAGTCGACGACCTCACGATTTTGACCAAATGGTAGGACTCTCAAAGCCACGACACTCGACCAGAGTCAAAGAAGCAAGCAGTTCTTTGATGTCACGTGACTAGATTCTGCCCCGCCATGCCATTCTTAGCTCCTAATGCAAGGACGTTCAGGGGAAGCAGTCCCCCAGACCGCCGCGTCAATAACTTGACGGGTGGTGTACAATCGCTACCCTACTGCTGCTGCTTGCCGAGCTCCGATAGTTGTGTCTTTGGGGGGAGAATACCTTCGATCAACGGCCCAAGATGTTGTCAGGAATTCTCATTTTCAACCAGAAAGGCGAAAACCTCATCTTTCGATCATTCCGGAACGACTGCCGCCCGCGCCTCGCCGACGTCTTCCGGATCCAGGTTATCTCCAATGCGCAGGTCCGATCCCCTATCCTCACCCTCGGAAGCACAACGTTCAGCCATGTCAAGCACGAAAACATCTATCTTGTGGCCATCACCAAGAGCAACGCCAATGCCGCCTTGGTATTTGAGTTCTTGTACAGGTTGATTCAATTAGGCCGTGGTTACTTTGGCAAGTTTGACGAGGAGGCGGTTAAGAACAACTTTGTCCTCGTCTACGAGCTTCTCGATGGTATGTATCTCGCGCATTATGATCCTCGAGTCAAAATGGAGAGGGGCCACGACTAAACATTTTTTTTCTTCCTGTTCCCGCAGAAATCATCGACTTCGGCTACCCCCAAAACACTGAAACCGACACGCTAAAGATGTACATCACCACCGAAGGTGTCAAGTCGGAGAGGGCGGTGGAGGACTCGGCCAAGATTACGATGCAGGCGACAGGCGCTCTTTCGTGGAGGAAGGCGGACGTGAAGTACCGGAAGAACGAGGCTTTCGTCGACGTCATCGAGGATGTCAACCTTCTCATGTCGGCCACCGGCTCCATCCTCCGCGCCGATGTTACCGGCCAGATTGTAATGCGCGCATACCTATCGGGGACGCCGGAGTGCAAATTCGGCCTCAACGATCGTCTACTGCTCGACAACGACGGACTTCTCAGCCTCCCCAGCGGTAACAGGATGGGGACCAAGGCGACAAAAGCTGCCGCCGGCAGTGTTACCCTAGAAGACTGCCAGTTCCACCAGTGCGTCAAACTCGGCAAGTTCGACAGCGACAGGATAATCAACTTCATCCCGCCGGACGGCGAGTTCGAGTTGATGCGGTACCGAGCGACGGAGAACGTCAATCTGCCGTTCAAGATTCACGCTATTGTGAACGAGATTGGTCGCACCAAGGTGGAATACAGCATCGGTGTCAAGGCCAACTTCGGGTCCAAGCTGTTCGCCACCAACGTTATCATCCGCATCCCCACCCCGCTTAACACTGCCAAGATCACGGAGAGGTGTACGCAGGGTAAAGCCAAATACGAACCTTCGGAGAACAATATTGTATGGAAGATTAGTCGGTTCACGGGCCAGAGCGAATACGTGCTTAGTGCCGAGGCCATCCTCACGAGCATGACGAATCAGCGGGCGTGGTCACGGCCCCCGCTTAGCATGAGCTTCAGCTTATTGATGTTTACCAGTTCGGGGCTTCTGGTGCGGTATCTCAAGGTGTTCGAGAAGAGCAACTACTCGAGCGTGAAGTGGGTGAGGTACATGACCAGAGCAGGGTCATACGAGATTAGGTGAGTCACAAATACCTGAGTGATGGGTGAATCTATTTGCTAATCTTGTGTGCCTTTAGGTTCTAATAAGTGCTACCCGCTTCCATCTCACACTCCCCCCACGTCAGTATTAAATCTTCAACCGACGCCGTCGGTGCTCGGCAAATGCTGGGGGACCACGCCCACCCAGCCTTCCGGGTCCGGATGATCTTGGCACTCCGAACTTAGAAAGTGCTTTCGACTTTCATCATCGAGGGGGAGAAAGCAGGCAAGACTCGTGGAGCACGCTTTCATTACCGTCCTGGAACCAGCTTCCAACTCTCGAAGGCCTGCAAATCATTACCGGGTGGAATTCTTTTATGGGGGAGAGTACGATGACGACATACCGACTAACCGTCGCCGGCGCGACAGTCCTGCATAGCTGTAGATGTGTGGCAGGGGATTCCGGGAGAGTTACCGAATCAAGACATGGGATTGCATGTCTATTGCATGTCTACGAGCAAAGCCGTCCCCCTATCGGGTACTAACCCCATAACATTGAAGAATAAGTTGGGCTATGTTGAGTCGGCCCTCGGAACGCTCTCTTGATTAGCCTTGAAAGGCGGAGGAGCGTCCTTGCTAATACGAAAGAAAAGTATCTACGATTGTATAGAATTTTATATGAAACGATTTAAGGATCCAACCAACCTATTTTGTCTGACTCGAAGTGTCGTTTTGTTGGTCGCCTTGATCCTGCGGGAAGCGATGATCTCTCGTGTAACACGGAAAAAAGAGGCAGGGACGCCATCGGCACAATGTGGTCCCAGGAAGGCAAATAAGTCCTCGTATGGAGGCCCGGAATGTCAAAAGCTTGGCCGGTCCGGACAAGTATCACGGAATTAGGCGTTTCCATTTCGTTTATCCCTTTGCCGCTCGGCTCGGCCCGCAGATACCGGGCTTTTTTTTTTTTTTATTATTACTTCCTTTTATTCTTTCTCTTTTCTTTTCCTTCGAGAGGTATTGCGGCAGGAGTACCAGAAATTATCACTTGATGTATCCCAAGAAGCTTCTTCGTCGACGATCTTAAACATGAACCAGGTAATAACTCCCGCCGAGTCTGGAATGAGCCTGCGAAGGTAGCATAGTACACACCAGCGCCGCTGCCAATGCCGGAGGATGTTGGCCTATTTTCGGACACAGGGTAAGATACCTAGTTCAAGAGGTTCCGTCTTGAGTATCTCTATGATGTATACTTCGTATATGTCTGCCGCTCTGTTTTTCTGTTCTTCCCACGCTGCTCTCATGAAATGGTTTCGAGGGTAGGAAAACGCTGAGCTCCAGCTTGTCGCTTTCGTCACTGCTGATGATCTCCACACCTCTCCGCTCCGTCTTCGGAGGGGGAATCCCTATTATCTTATCTCGGATCAGTGCCGTTATCCATCTCCCATCTCCCATCTCCCATCCTCCCCTGCAGATCCCTCTTACACTGGGCGATGTTGCGGGCTCTGAAGCTCTGAAGAAGAAGGGATATTCCCAAACGGAACGAAAGGCACCAGGCTCATGTCGCCCATAACCGTATTGGTTCTTGCATCTTCTGAAGCATTGATGAATGGCAAGTTCATTCCTACGTGTCTGTTATTGATCTATGAATAAATGTGTGCGCTGCCTGAATCTCTCTCTCTCCGGCATGCCCCTCAACTACCTCCCAGGCAAGTCCGCCTCTTTCCGCTCCGCCTCGTTCCACATCTTCGAAACATTCCCTCGTCCTTCCACGGCCCGCCATCGCCAAGAAACCGTTCCAGCTTCAAAACATTTTAAACACCCCTTTTTTTTTTTTTTTTTTTTTTTT
>JUDQ01000525.1:0-17654 GCA_000812075.1 Scedosporium aurantiacum
TTTTTTTTTTTTTTTTTTTTTTTTTTTTTTTTTTTTTTTTTTTTTTTTTTTTTTTCTCTGCCGTGGGCGGCGATCTCCCTTGGCTCCATTTTAGTCGCGCTGCAAATTACGGTCCTGATAAGGATATTCCGCGAGCGGCAGTTCATAAGGGAGGTCGCCCTCGACGGGTACGAAGACGACGAATGGGGAGTCGGACAGGGTTTGGCTGTATTTCCTTGCGTGCCGACTCTGATCGAATGGTCCCTCTGGCTCTTTGGGGGTGACGATAAGATATAGGAAAGGTACGTCCGCCAATAACACATAAAGGAGAAGCGGGAGATTGACATGTGGATCAAGATTCCTGGAAGTCCTGGGACGAAGTGAAGCGGGCTTTATGAAGGTGGCAAACGCACGGTTGGGACGACCAGAGTGTGAGTGGTCGCGATTCCCTGTTCTCAAGAAACGAGGACGGTACTGAACTCAACGAGATCCGGTCAGGAGGTCATGACAGGGAGGCCGGGCGATGTGGAGATGGGGATCAGATCTATCAGCAAGAGTCGGAGAATCGAGACATGGTAGAAGAGAGAGGGAAAGAGAGAGAAGAAGAAGAAAAAAAAAAAAAAAGAAGAAGAGTATGTTACTGAAGCCTGAGGCGCGGTTCTTCCAGGTTTCGGGCACAACATTTTGATGGATATAGATCAACCTTCCTCCATGATTTTCCCTCCTCTTCCTCGTTTAGCTAGAGAGGAGGATATATGTATACAGACGTACATAAATAGTATATACATGGCTGGAGGTGTTGTAGCATGTCGAGGTGGTGTACGTGGTATCTATAGATGCGTGTAGATGTTCGAGACTTGCCATAATCATAGACACGGAACATCACAAAACTCCTCATTTGCGCTGCACCAGCGCACGCTTCGATATCTCGGAAGGAGGAGCTAGCTGTCGTTCTGGGGCGAGTCATTTTGTAAGGGAAATGAAGCTTCGGGCGGAGTTGTCCACGCTGCTTAGAGGTCTCACTGCGAAATACTGTACCTCAAGCAGACTCCACGATCAGACGCACCAGTATGGGAGGATCGTTCGAATTCGATATTCTACTGCCAGAAAAGTAGATGATCCGAGCCAAGGTAGCATTTGGTTTAGTTTTTGGTCTTCAGGGTCCGGCCCTCGGTGCTATTTAACTCTGCGCAACTTGGGAACTTTGCGTGTTTCAGTTCGTGCTCTGGTCGTGCGCTTGGATGAGAGTGTCAGGCATCGTGTTGGTGCTAGTGTCCCCTGCTGTACGAAGTAGTGGAGTCCCATCAAACACGATGGAAGGCTCAGTTGTTCAAGCTGTCAAGCCAAAGTGGCTGTACAAGTGTGGCTGTCATTAACTTGAGTTTGAGATGTTCATCGCTGACCTTGCTCATAGAAGCATAGAAGAAGTACGAAGTACTTCGTACTTCATGCGAAGTAAAGTACCAAAGTACAAGAAGCTCGGCCAAGCCAGCGTCTTTCGTGAGAAAAAGTCTGATGATGATCTTAATGATTAGCGGCAGGTCAATCTACCGACGCGAAGAAGTATCTATATATCTCAGACACTCGAAGCACGGTTCTATTTTGCGTGGAATATGATGTAATTTTGCTAACAATTACTCGATTAATACCTCTAGCGCATCACGGGACCTAGCTTGTGAAAGGACACATTGCCCAGTGGGCAGACAGGTGCGCTTCCTTGGAGGTCCCAATACACTACAGTCAGCAGTACTTCGTACCTGAGGTACCTAAGTACTTCGTACTTGTACCTTACTACATCAACCCAAGCCTTTTTGATTGTCGTTTTATACCCTTTTGGCGCAAATGTGGGCTCCTTCTGATCCTATTCCAACGCTTTTATTGGTCCATCACCCAAAAACTCACCAATTCAAACTTCCAGTCTGGCCTCAACTCGAAATTCTTGAAGTTCTTTCTTGGACACTTTTGAACCCTCGAAAAGGACTGGAGCATCGACCAGGGAATGTACCCGTCGTTGCAGAAAATAAACCCCTGCATCCATCCAGCCCATCCAGCCATCCGCTCCGCCAAAACCTCTACACTAGTGTCTCCCATTCCAGCTGCTAGCGATTCAAAGGCCCAGGCCCTTCCCACGACATCGCTGCTTCCTCCTGGCTTTTTGCTCATCCATCTCGATCTCTAGCCTCATTTTCTCCTTCTCACTCTCCTTAGTACTTACTCTCCTTGGTTGAACGGACGTCTTCTTCTTCCTCTCCTTTCCCGTCTCTTTGCAAACCCCCCGGATCCCATTGAGTCGGTGTTCCGTCGATTCATCCTTGGATAGCTCCGGCAGTCTCTTTTAAACCGTCTCGGCCCACCCCCTCTCACATCGAAAATAACACCTGTCCCAATATCGACCACACCCCCCCCTCCGTCAACCTCACTCCACGCAGCTGGCCTGAAAGCTTTCCTTCCTTCCAAAAGAAACCAAAATCCTCCGCCCAAACCCCCAGTCGCGAGAAAACAATTCTAGACTCGGGTCCTCCTTAGTCGTTGTCATTTTCTGTCTTCTTGGTCTTCCTGACCTCCTGATCCTTTTCTTTTTTTTTTATTCTTTCTCCTTATCGACGACAGAACTCTTCTTTTCGCCATGACATCTCGAGGTCCTTCCTACGGTCTAGGCGCGGCCGGCCCTCAATTCGGCGCCTCCAGTCCCCAAAACGAATCGAATCCCCTTGATGCCATCAGGCAGCAGACGAGCAAGATTGAAGATTTGTTGGATAAGCTTAGCGAGCCCATAAAACCGTACGTTTTGCATTCCCACGAGCTCTTTTTGGGAGGAGGAGAAGAGGGAGGGTTGTCCCTACAGCCCCTACTTTTTTTTGGGAAGAGGTGGCTTGTGGTTTTGTTTTTTCTCGATTGGATGGCAGACTACATTCGGGACATCATCTTCAATTTGAGAATCTCTATTTTCTTGCCTCTTGGAAGAACTGGTTTGCTAACTCGTTGATTGTTCAATAGCTACCTCCCCGTCATTGGGCGCTTCCTTATCGTCGTTACCTTTATTGAGGACACCATCCGCATCTTCACGCAATGGAACGATCAGCTCATCTACCTCCATGATTTCCGTCATAGTACGTCTTCTAACACCCGTCCATCATCGCTGTCCTTGCCCAGGCGCGCCAGGCTAGGCTCTCTCGAGCCCTCTATATATATACTTCGAAATGAAGATCGGAGAAGGTTGTTGCTAACCTTATCCTGCACAGTCCCCAACGGCATCACCCACCTCTTCCTCATCGTAAACATGATCGCCATGACCATCTGTTCCACCCTCGTTATCGCCCGAAAGTACTCCGACTACGCCGTCGCCGGCCTTATGGGCGTCGTCGTCACCCAGGCCCTCGGATACGGACTCATCTTCGACCTCAACTTCTTTCTCAGGAACCTCTCCGTCATCGGCGGTCTCATGATGGTCCTCTCCGACTCGTGGGTGCGCAAGACGAAGGCCTTCGCCGGCCTCCCCCAGCTCGACGAGAAGGATAGGAGGATGTACTTCCAGCTCGCTGGCCGCGTCCTCCTCATCTTCCTCTTTATTGGCTTCGTTTTCTCCGGTCAGTGGTCGCTTTGGAGGGTCTTCGTCTCTCTCCTTGGCGCTGTGGCTTGTATCATGGTTGTTGTTGGCTTTAAGGCGAAGTTTAGCGCTACTCTTTTGGTTGTCATTCTGAGCATCTTTAACGTCCTCGTCAACAACTTCTGGACTGTAAGTTTTTTTTTTCCCTTCCCCCTGCCTTGTCTCTACCTCTCTTGTCGCACCCGCCTCTTATGAAATCGCGACTCTTCCTCCCCCTTTCTGCTTGCTACATGACGCGGGATTACTGACGGTTTGCGTGCGTGTTCTTCAGTTGAGCGAGTTGCACCCCCACAAGGACTTCGCCAAGTACGACTTCTTCCAGATCCTTTCCATCGTCGGCGGTCTTCTCCTCCTCGTCAACAGCGGCCCCGGCCAGTTTAGCATTGACGAGAAGAAGAAGGTATATTAAAGGGGTGGCGGAAGCCAAAGAAGAAGAAAAAAGCCAGCGGGAAGGCGAAAGCCGGGGGGACGGACGAATCACCCTAGATATAGTCGTTAGGGAGGAAGATTAGTGACTCGAGGCGAAAGATTTGGCGTATATTGATTGGGCTTCGAAGAGTTGAAGAGAGGGCTTTGGGAGAGGGGAAGAGATTATGAAGGGAGGATGGACGAATGGATTGATGGGAATACAACAGCTTTTTTTTATTGTTCAATTTTTTTTGGGGACTTTCTTTTTTTTTTGTAAATCTATATATCATTGATGTGCCTCCCAGTGGCTACGAGATCTGGACGGCGGACAAAAGTATACGATGGAGAATGGGGAGACTAACCATGCATGTTTGATGCTCTTTTTTTTTTTTTTTTTTTTTTTTTTTTCTTTTTCCTTTTTCCTTTTTCCTTTTTCCTTTTCTTCTTCTTTTTGCCCATTAATTTGGGTGTGTGCCTTTCGGCGCTGTTTTCCCTTGACGCCGATGTGAGAACGGAGAGAGATGTGCGGTATCCAATATTTTTCTTCGGCCACCGCTTCACATGGCTTGACTTGTGTGCTCCGCGAGCGATCTCGACTCGACCACGGGAACAGCTTTGGGAAAAAGGTTAGCGCGTTGAATCGACGACGTGGAAAAGCCACGGTACACTTCCTGGATGTCCTCACTCATGTATGCGACTCATTGCGAGATGGAAATAAAAATGTACAACGCCTGTATTTCAGTACGGGGAAAACGGAAACACATGGAAACCCCAGTCGAGACAAGTGATCCTCCGTGGAGCAAGAGGATGGGCCAACCTGGAAGAACAAGCTGAACGAGGCAAACAAGGCTGGCAGGACATTGCTACACCCCAAACGACAGGCCGTACATAGCGCTTCGCTCAACGTATTGTTGAGTTGTTGACCACAAGCTTCAAGTTGGTTTTCAAGTTACTGTCATGCCAGGCATTTTCGTAAAATGATCTCGTCGAATGACTGCATATCTACGACAGGCTACGGTGCTCTTCCTGAGAGAGCGAAATCAAGAGGATCAATGCAATCTTAGGGATTTAACGGAGAGAAAACAAACACATAACAAGTTCAAAAACACACACAAGCAAAAAGCACACGACCATAGCCCATCAGCAGGATCAATCTCACAAAGCAGATATATGCCAATCTTCCCGAATCCCCCTTACTCCCTTTGTTTCCTAGTTCTCGACACACAACTTCCCGTTCCCTTCGAAGAAAAAAACCCTTGATAACCTAGTCCATGAACAACTTTCGCCTTTCGTACAAAATGGTTGCTTGTCTCGTTTCAGTTAAATGTAGAGAGAAGTAATAGGTTTTATGAGACTGTGAATAGAGAAATAATAGTAACAACAGTAATCATGAAAAAAGTTAGAATCAGGCCAAAAGAAAAACAGGAAGAAGAGTTGAAAAAGAAAATAGTTCGTCATCTCTGACGAGGATACCCATCCGGGGTCCCAGGAAAAGATGTGCGACAGCACCCTGTCTATCCAAGTCCAAAAACCCCTCCTAACCCGAAGAGTGGAGAGAGATATCGATATCGTGCGACAAAAACTTTCGCTGAGAGACCGAGAACGGGGTTTCGAAACAAAGGGTTAACAAGGCCCATCCATGATGTATTATCACCACGCGAATTTGCTGTCTCGTCATGCACAGGTCTGAAGCCCACCTCGTAGGCTATCAGCGAAGCGCACGACGGGGCGACGTGCGTGCCCGCCGGTCACCGGCTTGTCCTTTCGAAGGATCGTCTTCGGATCCCTAGGACTCTTTTCACTGGAAGGTGAAGAAGACGATGTAGACGGGGCTGCGGTCGATTTATTGCCGCGGCGCCGGTCCGCAGACCCGTCTAATTGTCAATCGATACCGTGCTGCTTTTTGAGCTGAGCTAAAGATTCGCGGCGGGCCTCAATGTCTTCTCTTGACTTGAGCATCTTCTCGGGCTGATGGTATAATACTGTGGAAGAGTTAGCAAGATCAAAGAATGTGAGAGGGGAAAAAAGAAAAGAAGAAAAGAAGAAAGAAAAAGTCGAGCCCAAGATAATTATTCCAAGGCCGGTTCGAGTCAAGTGCGTTCGTGAGAAAGGTTCATCGAAAACACCCAAGTTGGCGGGCGATGGCCTCGTCTAGAATGGGGGGAGGGATTGGCTCTGCGGGGGAATTGCCACGTCACGTACCAACAAGGTATCGGTTCTGGAAATTGAAGCCGTTTAGCTTGTCGCAGGCCTGCTTTGCATCCATTACGTCTTCATAGACAACGAAGGCAGTGCCCTTGGTGTTGTTGGCAATGCCCTGTCGGACTTGCCTAGACGGTGGAGAAAAAAACGGGAGTCAGTCATAAGACCATGTTCGTAGAGTGAACGGCGATTCAAAGCGCAAATCGAACGAGTATAGGGCATTCATGCATACCGAATCGGGCCAAATTTGCCAAAGAGATCGAATAGCTCTTCTGGAGTTACGTTGTAGCTACATTGCAAATCGTTAGACTGAAAACTTCAAGCCAAAAGGGAGGGGAGTTGTCGAAGGTCGTGGTCGGTGATCGGTGATCGAGCGCAGGCTTCGTCGGAGGGGATGGGGGCAAGGCTACCTCAAGTTCTTCACGAACAGAGCTCTATGAGAAAAAAAAAATCATCCATCGTTAGTCCTTAACTCTTCGAAAAACGCAAAGGCAATAATCATGATGGCGAGGGCGGGCGAATCGCTTGGCATTGATGGAATTTGATGCTCGATCGTAGAAGATTCGGCGGATCGGAACAGCGAGCCCGCTAAAGAGGGTCCTTCAACGCGCAGGATCAACTCAGGGCCAGGAACATACCGGTTCACTTCTGGGGCGAGTTTACCGCCGCGACTACTCATCTCTCGACTGATGGGATATGTCGAAGTTGTTTTCTAAAAACCGCAGACGATGGGCGTTCGGCGCGCGGTGGGCGGTGGGCGTTGGATTGGGATTGTGGGAGATTCGGAGATCCGGGATGGGTAAAGTGAAGGAAGAGGAATGAAGGTTCCAGCGGAGATAGAGACGGAGCAACAGGAAGGCAGAGGCAACGTGGGAGGGTGGAGAATATTATTGCCAGGCAGGCCAAGCCGATTGATCCTTCCAGTTCCACTGGACTGACTCCTGGACTCCTGGACTCCTGGACACACAGTATGGATGCGCCACTGGGATGGACAGTGCAGTGGACAGGGCAGGCAGCACGAGGCAATGCAATGTCAATTGTGATTGTGTTTGGTGTACGACGGTGGGGTGAGTGGAATTGTAGACTTGTGGAGACATGAACAGGAGGACAATTGCATAACAGATTTCCTCAGTGGGAACCATACAATTCTGTTAGCGAACACAAGATAAGGACCTGATTGCGCTAAGTGAAAGAAGTATAGTAAATCGTACTGTCGACCTTTTGGTGTGACCCAGACCAGGAAACTCCTTCCGAGCCCCGAGCATTATTTACACTGTATGGGGTGATGACATCGGTTGGATTTCATCGCTCTTTCCGTCGT
Source organism: Scedosporium aurantiacum (assembly GCA_000812075.1). Classification (NCBI taxonomy): domain Eukaryota; kingdom Fungi; phylum Ascomycota; class Sordariomycetes; order Microascales; family Microascaceae; genus Scedosporium; species Scedosporium aurantiacum. Next base: position 7,518 of record JUDQ01000525.1, read on the forward strand.
CACAATTGTATTGATTTTGACTGACGATGTGGTCACGTCCTCACTACGTACTAAGTACCAAGTACGAAGAATACGGAGCATACGGAGTGTACAAGTAAACGAAGAAACTTGGGGACGTTGACACTTTCCTTGACCTTGGTCAACGATGCCGATGGAACCGGTCACCGGAGAAAGGAACAATCCTCTCCAGCCTATCAAGCCAAGCTATGGGCTGCCACCTGCCAACTTCCCCTCTGTCACCTGGTCCCCCCCAGAGCCAATTTGAAAACGAGTTGGTGTTCTGGTCTTCTTCTTAAAAGAGTTTAGCGTGGTACGATGAACACGTGATATACCCGCTTATAAGGTTCCCCCCAGCTTCTCGAACATGCTTCCCATTTCGGCATCACATAATAAAGGTCCAAATTACCCCCTATGTCGCTCGAGTTGTGTCGGATTACGGCCATGATGGCGATTCTGTGACGGCCCTAGGTCTGGATGCCGAGTTTTCTGATTCATTTTGCACCCGAAAGTGGTAGGTTATCGGCGGTTTTGTCTCTCTGCTCTCGCCCGACGAGTCCACCAACCTCCTCAAATCTCCCATCTCGTTAATTTCCCCTAAGATATCCCGATGGCGGCACCCGTGAGGACACGCCACGCCTAACGCGAAAGCCCGAAGAACCTCTGCTGCGTGGAAAGGTTCCGTCTGGGATGCGGACCTGGGCGTAGAGCTTAAGGCGTTTTATTCAAAAGGTATGTTGGCCGGGCGATTTCTTATGTCTTTTTTTTGGTTTTATTTCCCTTCCTCCTCGGAGAGCATCGAATGCGACCAAGTCGCGCTATTTTTCTAGCGCCAGCTTGGGCGATGATGAAGGCGAGACCGGCGACGGCGGTACGCAAGGCTTTGAATTCTGAAGTATTTGGGTCACGGGACGCGTGTCAAAATGAGAAGGAATGACGTTGAATGAGAGTCAGGAATGGAAGGCGCGGCTGGACCCATTGGGACAGTGAGATCGTGGTGACTGGGAGCATGTCCACAGTCAAGGTCAAAGGTGATGTGCGCTGGGGATGCTCCGCCAACATGGGGCAGGAGCGACTTAAGGCCTTTGTTGACGATATGATTCTTGAGAGAAATATCTCGGCAACCGCTTCCTCCAGTTCTCATCGCAACCTTGGCCATTTCCTAGTCTGCATACCCGCTGGCGCAAACACCTTCAACGCGTCTGTTTCATCAAGCTTTCTCATTTTGCCCATCCCCTATCTATCAAAAGAAGAAGGACTCTAGTTGGCGCACTGCACATACTTCATACTCATCATTCTAACCTTATCAGAAATCTCCTAGATCTCACAAGCGATGAACTGCGGCGCGTTCAGTCATTCGGCTTTACACTAGCACTGACTCTCCTGCGCCACGTCGCGTTACTACGTCCTGAGTTGGGTTCGTTTTTCTCGCTCATTCGGGACTCTTTCCAAGTCAGATATCTTCATACTTGGAACATCGATTCTATCATCTTGAACCTCAAATCGCCTCTTTTTTTTTCTCTTTGTTTCTCCCTTTCCTCTTTCTCTACTCTACATCAAATCCATCTTATAAGCCAACCCATCGGGACTAGATGGATCCCCCTCAAGGTCAAGCGTATGACCCCACGCGCCCCTGGGCTGTGACGGATGCTCTGCTTGGTATTCTTGCGCGGTCACTACTCAAGTCGACTCATCAAGGCACCGCCATAGCTGCAACCGGCGCTCCCGCTCGATCAGCTGGCGTTCATTCGCACCACCACCAAACCTGGCAACAAGCGGCGCCTAGGAAGGCGACAACAACGACAACAACAACATCGACAACGGCAACGGCAACAACAGCAACCACACTAACATCACAGTTCTGGGGTAACCCGGCGCATCCTACAAACGGAGTGCCTAATGGAATCACCCCAACCATGAGCACGCCAGTCCCAGTTTCTACCTCCATCTCCGCCCCTATAGCGACATCGGCGGACTACTCTCATCAACATATCCTAGCGCGCGCCAGCCCTCCATTCCACGGAGCGCCGGATGCCGGAGTTTACCATAGCCATAACCAAAATAGGAGTAACCCCCCTACCCACAGGCCGAACAACTCCACGAACAACAATGTCAACACCACTGCCAGCATCCACGGCGCTAACAGCGGGACTCATACCCCCGGCGGCCTCGATCATGATGACGTTTCGCCGATGATGATTGACCCGAACCTAACGGCGTGGCATGGCGGGGACGACGAGGAGGAAGAGCACGAGCCGGAGAGCTTTCTTCACCAGTATTCTGAGATGGGCGGCGACTACACGGCGGTGCCAGCGAATATGATTGACCCCAACCTCGCGTTGTTACACGACCACGATGAGTATCGCCACGACAGGCAGGATGACGACGATGAGGACGGCCAAATGGATGATTTGGACGGCGGGAATTTCGGGATTAATTTCCACCAAGGTAGGCTGAGGCAACAACCGCCTAGTAGCTCACGCTCACCTTACTTCGTCGAGACGAATGCTAAACGTGCGCAATCATCACAGCCTTTGGCTCGACGGCCTCGACGGGGCACGGTTTCGTGCATCCCATTTCCGCCGCTGACAGCAACGTCCTTTGGCCTTATTCAGGAACAGCTGGCTCATGACCCATTTAGGCTCCTCATCGCCGTCACCTTCCTCGTCAAAACGAAGGGCACCGCTGCCATACCTGCATTTCACCAAGTCATGGGACGGTTCCCGACACCCGAGATGCTCGCCGATGATGGCAACGTCGCCGAGCTGACAGACATGATTCGACATTTGGGTCTCTCGTCGGTTCGTGCGGCTGCCATCCGACGATACGCGCAAGGGTGGATAAGGCAGCCCCCGAGAGCTGGTGTGAGGTTTAGGGTGAGGAATTATTCTGGTCAAAACGTCGCAGGGGTGGAGGTGGTGGCAGGCGGTTGTGCAAATGACGTGTCGTTGCTACCGAGCCCGGGCGCGGATTTGAGACAATGGGCGGGCGAAGAAACTCCGTCACGAGCGACATCCGAGCCTATGGGCGACCTAGCGACGGGAGGGCCAGGGGCAGGGGCTTTGGCTTGGGCTGGAGGCGGCGGCGATGACGGGGAGGACGCGTGGGAGATTGGCCACTTGACACAGGGTCCGTACGCCATTGACAGCTGGCGCATCTTTTGTAGAGATGAGCTTCTGGGTAAAGCCGAGGACTGGCAGGGGAAGGGAAGGGAGCCCGAGTTTCAACCCGAGTGGATGCGTGTTCTCCCACAGGATAAGGAACTGAGGGCATACCTGCGTTGGATGTGGATGAGGGAGGGCTGGCAATGGGATCCGCGCACAGGGGAGCTGGAGGTACTGAGTCCGGAGATGCGTGCGGCGGTGGAGGAAGGGAGAGTTGCTTACAACCCGGACGATGGAGACTTGGAGATTGTAGTTGGCCAAGCCTAAGATGATGTCTAAGCTGCACGGGAGGAGGAGGAGCAAGAACAGAGGAGGGCTCTTTTTTTTGGTCTTCTTTTTTTTTTTCCACTATTACTATTACTACAAGGGGGGGTAGGCGCGCATTAATGGAAAGATACCACGGGCGGTTACAATGGATGATTTGATGTTTTTGTTTTTGGTTTTATTTTTTTCCTACCCCGTCGTCTCATCGTCATGGGGGTTTTTGTTTTTCTTTGCATTGGATGAAAGCGATTGATGACGCACGAGTCTATTTTTTCTTTCCTTTTTTTACTTCACGTTTAACCAGCACGCAGGGGGCATGCGTGTTTTATCCGACTCTCGGCCTAATGATGATTGGAAGGCTATTGATGAACGAGGACGAGGGTTTTTTCGGGGCCTCGATGGCCAATCTTTTCTCTGTACTTTTACTAGTTCTATAGCTCCCACAACGCCGAAGTGTTCGGCATAGCCGGGGGCGGTACATGGTAACATATTCTATTTTCTTTCTTTTTCCTTCTTCCTCTGTACGCGAATGAATGAGAGGAGAGTGTGTGCTTGGCGTGAAGCGACGAGGCACTTTGTGTTTCAATGGCCGTTGTGAGTTTTGATGGGAAGATGAATGTCCGGGGATTTGGGTGGATGGGAAATGAGACGGACGGTGGGGTCTTTTCATGGGGATATTTTGGTTCCATCAATGCTTGAGGGTCCTCTCGGTCGTTGTGGTTGCTTTGCATTTTACGTTTACATTGAGGAGCCGCTTGCATAGTTGGTGAAGGAAGGCCCTTTTGTGAGGCCTTCGCGCGGGGTGGTCGCGGAATGGCCTATTGTCTTTGGAAGGCTGTTGACTGCCCGCTCTTTAGGTTCTAGTGTCTTCATCCTTTACAATGGTAAAGCTCGGGTACGTTAAGGAGAGTGATGGATTTCGTGATGTCACGGACGGGAAGGAGGGCGGTTGATATCAACAGTGGGCTCGATTAGAGATCGTGAGAGGCGTTCAATTTGGTTTTCTACGGGGTGTGCTGCATGGTGATGGGGGCCAGATCGTACCGGCGCGAAGGGAAGGGGCTAAAAATGTGATGGGAAACGGAGATGGAGATTATCGTGAGGTTTAATGTTCGATAGTTACGTAGATGGCGCTTCGGGAGGGCCGAGGGCTCTTCTTTGGGTTTTCCTTGAAGGAGAACCGGGGTATTAGTGGATGGACAGATGAGAGGATGAGAAGAGGGTGAGATGCTCTCTTTTTTTGGGCCGCTGGTGCCTTGCATGGTTCAGGACCGGGAAGGAGACTAGGCGGGCAAGGATATGACACCATGAGTAGATTAGATGGTCCGGAGAGAACAAGTATTTCTTGTTTTTGGTAACATCGGGCTTTGCATTTCGATATCACGTCGCCAGGGCGCTTCAACAGGGGCTGGTTTTACACTACAAGGGACCATGAACTGACTTGATGATATGAGTATACCCGTTCGTCAGCTAGACCGGGGGGGTCAGGGGGGGAAGACGATCCAATACCGGGACAGCCGTTTCGACGGAAGTCCGAGTCTCTTTCTAGTGGTTCTCACACCGAGGGCCTAGTCAGGTAGTGGGCGGTTGCGAGCCAATGTTCCCTTGGAGTGCATGAAGAATCGACGCAGAGAGCGGGACTATTGAGTCAAATAGTAGAACGTCGTTTACACGGGGTGGAACCAGTCCTAGTGTAATGAGAGACCGGGGGGTGTGTGTGCCTTTTTTGCCTCCGAGGCTGTGCGGTGTCGCGTGGACGTGCCTCTGGGAAGAAGAGGACGAACGATAACGATGAAGGTTGTGGAGATGGGAAGGTGATAGGGCCACAGCTGGCGAGGCCAGGGTTGGGGGAAGTGGTGGTAATTTTCGAGGATGCAGCCAATGAGTTTTCGAGACGGGAATATTTCCATCCCTCCGTCCCCTCTGAACATCCTCTGTCTGGCCCGGACTTTTCTCTGGAATATTTTTCAACATGTTGGGAGTTGGCGCCTGCAAGGAGTGAGAATATTGGAAGGAAGGAAGAAGTTGGAACAGAATTGACCAGTCACGAAGCGGTGTCTGGTAGGTACAATGGGGTACAAAGTAGTTAAGCGCCGGTATTTTGTGGAGGCTGTTTCTGGGGCCGTTCATTGGTTTCGGGGGCGTTGACGGTGCAGCTGCCAAGAAGAAGAAACATCGAAGTGGGAAGTGGGAAGAAGTATCTCTTTTGGCCGAGTCTGGCAGGTCTGGCGGGCTACAAACAAGTGGGAGTACATTGATTTTTGACGAGATCAATGTACCTGTTCTTGTACCTAAACTGTTCGTTGGACGCGCCTGCCAGTCTGAGCCAGACAAGTGTCGTCACCAGGAAAGGACTACGAAGTACACTACAAAGTACTTCGTACTTCATCCCAGCCCCACCTTCCTTGTCTTTTCTCTCTTCGACCTCGTGGTTGTACTTCGTACTTTGTACACGACTTTGTACTCCAAGTTCCCCCTCCACCGCCAGGCTCCAGCATGTCTTCTCCTGTCTTCCTGTGCTCCTCTCATCCATCCATCCTCACATCCACACTCTCTTCCTGCAGCCTGCCCACCATTGCTGATTGGCCGTCGTCAGCCACCGGTGGGCCGAAGTGCATTGCGTCCTGCACTCTGTCTTTAAATGGGCGCATCAACGGATGACGGATGCGCAGATGGGATGTGCGGATGAGGGCATCGAATGCTTTGGACAACCAACAAGGTCGAGGTCAACAGAAGACGTGCTCTCCCTTTTCTCGCCGTCCCGCTGGCAAATATTCAACCTGGGCTTGGTTCGGGATGCTGACTTGCAGCAGCCAATTGTCCCGCCGTCGCAGTGGCAGTGGACACCAGGCATCACAGACGGACGGCCAAACGCACAGAGCCAAACAACTTCTCGGGCGGACTGGGTCACACCCACTTCTTCTGAAGAAGGCCAACGCCAAGAGATCACTCGTTGGTCTGTTCTATTCTGGGAACCACCACGAAGTACGAAAAGCACAAAGCAATAATAGTGGCGCTCCAATCTTTTCCCGTTTAGGACCGGGTCGCCCTTGTTCCCAGGTTCTCTAGCCGACGACGAACACTCTCGCCGCGTCTAACACACTCAATCACATCTTCCCTCCGTCCCACTCCTCCACTTTCTGCTAAGCCTGTTGCCATCCATGTCCCTCTCTCTCTCTCTCTCTCTCTCTTATCACGCTGCCGTCACCATGCACCATGCATCGTTCCGATGTTCCCGCCCCCAATGTACCCTCTTCGAGCGCCTTTGCACGCTTTTCTACTGGCTCCTTACCTTGCTCGTGACAATCTCCCTCACCATTGCCTTGTCCTTGTCCTTGTTCTATTCTGTGGCGTCCCCTGGCGTAGTTGTCGTACTATCTCGTGCCATCTCGTACTTTAAGAGCCGCTCTCGTACTTTAAGAGCCGCTCTCCTCCCCACCCACCATCTCCGACTGAGGTCGGCTTGTTATGTTAACCATGCTTGAAATCTAATCTAGTTTTTCTTGCCCTCTTCTCTTCGTTTAATCTTTTTTTTTTGCTTTTCTTTTCTTTTTCGATTCTATTTCTCACACTTCGAATAGAGTAGACCGCCTTCGTTGACCGAGGCATCATCTCTCCATTATAGACGATCTTTTCTCTTCATTATTCTTTTATCTCCGCGCAGGGCGCACCTATTCCAGGGAAAATAGAAACGAACTAGACGAACGAATATTTTTAATTTACCTTCGATACGACTTCTTCTCTCTTCAGGCAGTGCCTCCTATTTTTTCTTTTTTCCCAACGCCCTAGGCGGCGTTCCCGCTCACTTACACGAACGACAAAATGGTTGACCTGTTCATCCTACCATCGACGCGATACGAGCCCGCGCAGTCGTCGCAGGACCGACGTCGCGCTCAAAGGGGCCTTAATACCATAATTGAAGAGGAGTTCGACCCCAGGGAAGCCAGAGAAGCCCTGGATCATCATCACATCCCCATTCAGATTCAGCAGCAGCAGACTCAAATTGCACAACAACAAACCAAACCCCAAACGACCCCCAACGAAACCGCCGATGGCTTCAGGAACAGGAGAAACGATATCAGGATCCAGGCTTGGCTGTCTCCCATGAGCGACCACTTCCCAACCCCGAAGGGATTCCCGACTCCGAGGGGCACCCACTTCCTCGAGGTTCCCACCTTCCCGTCTTCGCCTTCGTCCTCCGGTGCCGACCTGGAGGACTCCCAGGATGACGAGACCGGGTCCGAGAGTAGCTTCTCTAACTCGAACTCCAACCCTTGGTACCAGCGTGACAGCGTCATGACCGACAGCACCGAATTCGACGTCATGTACGATACCTCGGACGACGAGGCCACCCACCGCCGCAACCACCAGCGTCGGAGCCGGAATAGTGGTGGCGGTGTTGGGGCCTCAGCTCCTCCCGTTCCCTCGAGGACTTCGTCTCTACAGAGGCAGTCCGCCATCAGGATCAAGGCCATCGTACCCCCTTCTCCCCGCCAGGGCAGCAGCAACAGCCGGGCTCTTCTTCCCAAGCTCGCCATCCCCACTACCGCTGCTGCTGCTGCCGCCGCTGGCGGCCCTCGCCAGGACGAAATCGACATCAAGAAAATTGCCTCGCCCATCGCTCCTACTCCGACCCTTTCCGCCACCATCCCGCCCAACGCCGTCATGTTCATGCGGTCCCAGCAGACCGCTGACATCCCCAGCGCCCCGCCTTCGCTGGACGGTAGCTTGACCTCGGAGCAGATGGCCCAGATGTCCGCCCCGCCCACTCCTATCATGGGGAACGACGAGGACGAACGCGTCGACGACGAGTGGACCGGTGTCCAGCTCCAGCCTGGCGCTCTTGCTACACTGCACGCCCTTGCCCGCAGCGAGCGTAGCTTCGAAGAGGACGACGACCTGCACCACCACCACCAGCAGGAGAACCAGGTCATCGAGATTCCCGAGGAGCAACCCGCCCTTCCCGAGATGCAGATGCAGGAGCAGGGCCTCAGGCTCGTCACGAGCTTTTCTTCCCACCTTCGGCACCAACTTGGCGCCGCCAGCAGCGCTGTTGTTGCTCCTGCTTCTCCCATGACGGCGTCGCGCGCCTCGTTTGCTAGCCTGTCGAGACTTGACATCCCTTCTCCTGGTGGCTTCTTTGCCGATCTCTCGCCGCGTACTAGGCGGACTTGGGATGCGCCTTTCGATGTGGCCCCGCCTACATCGACGACCGCTGAGCAGTTCTACAAGGTCCCTTGGAACCGCGAGGAGGCACCGGCCATGCGTCTTCCTCCTCCGCCTTCACGAGCGCAGAAGCAGCAGCAGCAGCAGCAGCAGCAACAGGCGTCTCTCATGGAGATTGTCTCCTCAGCTTCTCCTCTCGTCGCCGCAAGCCCTAGGATGGATGTCCCGAGCCCATCCGCATCTCCTTCGCTTTCTTGCACCACCAGCAGCGATCTTGTCGAGCAGATTGTCGAAATCAAGGATGACATCCTGGACGAGGATGACATGCCCACCGCGCGTCCCATCGTGGCTCTCACCCCTAAGACAGCGACCTTTGAGTCTTCGGGCTCGACTGCTGCTGTCGCGCCGCAGGCCAGCGAGGATGACGTTGTCCCTAAGGAAATTGTCGGCGAGTGTGACGCCACCTATGCTCGCATGCAGCAGCAGGTTGCTCTTGCGAACCTTGATCGCACCGAGTTGTGGCTCGTGGCTCAGAATGCCTACCTCAAGCGCGTCATCTCTCCGGATGCCGTAGGCGTCTCCAAACTTGAGGCCGGACCCGCCGTGCCGCTCAAGGACGACCAGGACGATCTGTCGTGCGTGAGCAGCCCGCCTATGCCAAGCGCTGAGTCCAGCATCACCACCGCAGTCGCCACAGCTACGAGCACCGCTACCTCTACCCCCGAGACCAAGGCCAAGAAGAAGACGGTCCGCTTCTCCGAGACCATCGAAACCACCAACATTCCCTGCAAGCTCCCCAGCCTCCTCGTCAAGCACGAGTCCGCCTACTACCGCGCCTTCCAAGACTACATCATCCGCTCGCGCAGCCAAGACGTCTTCGTCGCCCGCACCGCACGCTTCGAAGCCCTCCAAGCCCAACGCGTCTCCCTCGCCTCCGCTCACCGCAACCAGCTCCTTGGCAAGTACCAGCTCAGCGTCATCCCGCAATCGGCTAAGAAGCGCCTCTCGACCAACGTGGCGCGCGGCGACGACGTCATCGTCGAGGACCCGGAAAAGCTCCGCCTGGAAAAGGAGGCTGAGGCGTTCAGCCAGATGGCCGTGAGTCTTTGGCACGTGGCGGGTATGAAGATGCTCAACGGCGGGAAGCTCATCATGGCGCCCGTGGGGAAGAAGCTCATGCGTCTCAGCATGAGGGCGGGCGTGGACCCGAAGAATAAGCCGCGCATTCTTGACCTTGGGGGTCAGGCAGTGTGCGATTGGGCGTGGCACGTAGCCCTGCAGTACCCCAACGCCAAGATCTACACCGTCACCACAAAGTCCATCCGTCAGCTCTCCAACTGCAACGTCCGCGGTCCGCCGAACCACCGCCAGGTCTCCGTCGACAAACTCACCCGGCTGCCCTTCCCGGACGCGCACTTCGACCTCGTGTCGGCGCGCGAACTGCACTCCCTCCTGAAATACACGGGCGAGAATGGCGAGGATGAGTGGGAGACGTGTCTCCGCGAGTGCATGCGCGTGCTCAAGCCAGGAGGCTATCTCGACTTCT
>JUDQ01000526.1:0-19319 GCA_000812075.1 Scedosporium aurantiacum
TCTTATATAGCTATAAAATAGTTAATTAATTAGTTTTTTAATTTTTAATATTATAGGAAAAGTAGTTAAATAGAATTTATATTAGAAGCTACTTCTAGCTCCATCCACTATACTTTAGAGTTAAGAACTTTAGTTAGCTAATTAATAAAAGGAAATTATATTTTTAGATTAAATTTTCTAAGATAATTATTATTAGATATAAGCCCTTACTTATATAAGTCTTTAGCTTAAGATTAGCTTATAGTAGAAGTTATTAAGAAAGATAGTAATAAATAAAGAAAATAGTAATAAAAGAAATATAAAATAAGTTATTTTAAGTAAACTATTTAAAAAGGAAATAATTATCTAAAAGAAAAAGAAATTAAGTTAGTAGAAATAATTTATTATAAACTATTTATTACTAAATTTTAAAATTATAAGCTATAATAGTAATTATAAAATAAATTATTATAATAAATAAACCTACTTATACTCCTTCCCTTTTCTAATACCCTAACATTTTTATAGCTAATTACTATAATCCTAATCCCTCTATAAAAACATACCCTCTTATCCTACTCCCTCCTTCTCCTACTCTCTCTCCTATATACTTTTATTTTTATTTAATTCTCTAAACCTAATATCTTTTCTTTTCTCCTAAATAATATAATACCCTCTTATATAAAACCTCTTAGCTAATAGATTAAGGTCTAATTTCCTAAACTCCTACTCTCTAGCTACTATAAGTAGCCTATACCTAAATATCTTAATATTTTATTAGGAGAGATTAATTATATAATAATAAGCCCTTAATAAGTTACCCTCTACTTAAGGGATAAGGTAAGACCCCTCTTTAAGTAACTTAACTTTCCCTAATAGTAGAAATACCTAAATATTAAGAAAATCACTTAGAAAGGGAGTACCTATAAAATATTATTTTAAGACCTTATAGATAACCTCTATATTATAGATAAGTAGCTAGCTAAAGAGGATTAACTAAATAGGGAAGAAATTACTACTAGTCTAGTTTTTATTACTTTAAAACTAACTAAAGTTAAAATCTATTTATTATATTATTTCCTAAGTAAAACTAGTTCTTTCTCTTTATTAAGATAGTTAATTAACTATAAAGGGAAACTTTTTAACTATAACTAAATAAATAAGATATTATAAATAAAAGAAGACTAATTTTATATCTTTATCTTCTATTATAAAATAGATTAATATTAGATTTTAGATATCTAAGATAATTAAAATAGTAAATTCTATTACTAAAATACCTTTAAAGATAATAAAATAAGATAAAATAATATTATTATATAAGTATAAGAAAAGACTTTTAAATTTTATAATACCTAAAAGTACTTTTTACTAGTAGTCCCCTCCTAATATCTTTAAACCTTTTAGGAATATAGCTTATTATATATATTTAATATATTTTTCTTCTTTTACTTTTAATATTAAATATAAATTATAAGAGGAAATCTAGTAAGTACCTATCTAGCTAGAAGCTAGAGAGAGGAAAAATATATTATAAAAGTAAGAATAAGAGAGGAATTTAGATAACTTATAAAATAGCTTAAAAAGTTAATTTATACCTTCTTTAATAACCCTATTAATATCTCTTTAAACCTATTCTTTCCTCTTACCTTTAAGAAACCTATAAGATTACTATACTATAAGATTAATTAAAGATACTTTACCTAGTATAGTATAAAGTTTAATTTTAAAGATAAAGCTAAAGAACTAAAAGCTAGTATTTAGAAGAGAGAGATATTAGGAAAAGAAATCTAGGATTTAATTAAGTAGACTATTAAAGGAAAAGGAGGTCTATAAGTAATTAATACCTCTAAAATTAGAGAAATAATTAAAATAAGGAGAATTAATCTCTTATAAACTATTAATTAATAGATTATAAACTATAACCTATATAAGGAGGCCACTTTTAGAGGTTCTCCCTTATAGCTATATCTATTAATTATCAGCTCTCCTAAGATAGCTAAGTCCCTAATAGCTATTAAGTCCCTACCTATTATTAAGTCCCTATTAGTTATTAAATCTCCTTAAAAAAATATTTTAAAAAGCCTAAAAGTCTCTAAAATAGTTAATTAATTATATTCTACTATTAAAACTAGCTAGAAGATAGTTAATATATTTAGTAAAAAGATAAAGTAGGAATACTTATTTTAAAAACCTTTTAGATTTACTAAGTCTTTTAAAAAGGCTATTAACTTTAGTACTCCTTAGTAGTCTACCTAGCTAAGTTCTTACCCTCTAGCTATATTAAATACTCTAATATAATATCTTTATTTAAAAAGGTCTTCTATAAAGTTATTAAATCCTATATTACTAATTTTACTTTTACTATTACTAATCTACTATAGCTTAAAAGAAGGATTATTAAAATTAGTTATTAAAGACTTTATTAATAGCTTAATATTAAAAATAACTTAGTAATAGACTAAATCTTCTATTACTACTTTTACTATTATATATAATTAAGTTCTATATTTTTAAGATATTAAAAATAAAAAACTAAATATAGATAAGTTTTTAAAGTAAGTAAATATTTTCTAAAAAATAAGACTAGTTAAATACTTTTAAAATAAATAAAAGTAATAATAAATAATATATTATATTAAAATATCTAATATCTATAGCTAATTAATATAAGATACTCTTTTAAAATAATTAAAAAGGGTATTATTAAAGTAAAAGGTAAAAAATAATTAATTAATAGTTTCCTATTACTATTAGAATTTCTTTATATCTTATATACCCCTTTTATTTATTTTAAGTCCTTACCTATAATATAGAGTAATAACTTAGGGGGAGGTATATAGTAGAGATAAAAGTAATAGTAAAGTAGAAAAATGTTTTTCTAGTATAAGTATTATTTTATTTTATTATCTCCTTTATATAAGAGGAAGATATCTTTTAAATAGAAGATAGATAAATTCTTTAAGTCCTCCTATTAAGCTTCTTTTACTTTATACTTCTTTATACCTTTTTATATTTATTTTTTATTTATTCTTTTAGTTTTTTTTATAGTTTTTAATTTAAGAATAAGTTCTTTATCTTATCTATCTATTTTTAAAGTCTTCTCTTATTTCCTAGCAATACTAGGCCACCTATTTTAGCTTAGTAAATATCCCTAAAGTACTCTAAGTAACTACTATAAGAGTAAACTAAAACCTCTCCCTATTTAGAGGTTAACTTCTTTTCCTATTATGAGGTAGCTTTATTTCTATTAATTAATAAGAATTATTATTAAAACTGATATCTATTACTACCTTATAAGAGGTTTTATAGTAACCTCTTATAAGAGCCTTCTATTTAATTATTTCCTTTATTAATGATTAAGTAGGCTATACTATTTTACTTTACTACTATTAATTATTTTTAAAAGTATAAGTATATAATAATAATAGTTTTTAAAAAAATTTAGTTTTATAGAAAAATAATATTTTAAAATAATTATAAAAAGCTAAACTTATAATAAAGTTATATTAAAATAGCTTTATAAAGTATTTATTTTAATTATAAAGCTAGAAAATAAAAATAATAAATATTTACTTATTATAGATAACTATAGAAGTTATAAAATAAATAATTTTATATATATATACTTTTAATATAAGATATTAAAGTAGAATAGTGTAGCCTGCCTGATCACTAATAAAGGAAATAGTTAAATAGGAGTCTTTTATAAGAGGTTGCTACAAAACCTCTTGTAAGGTGGTAATAGACATCAGTTTTAATAATAATTCCTATTGATTAATGGGAATAGAGCCACTTCATAATAGGAAAAGAAGTTAACTTCTAAATAGGGAGAGGTTTTAGGTTACTTTTGTAGTAGTTACTTAGAATACCTTGGGGACATTTACTAAGCTAAAATAGGTAGCTTAGTGTTGCTAGGGAATAAGAGAAGACTTTGAAAATAGATAGATAAGATAAAGAACTTGCTTTTAAATTAAGAACTATAAAAGAACTAAAAGAATGAAATAAAAAATAAGTATGAAAAAAGGTATGAAGAAGTATAAAGTAAAAGAAAAACTTGATAGGAGGACTTGAAGAACCTGTCTGTCCCCCTATTTAAGAGATATCTTCCTCTTATATGAGGGAGATGACGAAATGAAATAACACTTGCATTAGAAAAATGTTCTTTTACTCTGCTATTACCTTTATCTCTGCTATAATATATATTATATTTTTATTTTTATATATCTTTTATATCTTATAACTTTTTAATATTTCTATTTTTTCCTTTTTAAAATAAAGCTATTAAAAATAAATTTAATAAATAGTATACCTTTTACTAAATATACTATTTATAAAGTCTTTATTTTTATAATATTATTTAGAAATATAAAAAAAAGGTTTTTAAATATAAAATATTAAATTAAAATAGAAGGTAACTAGTTTATAGCCTATTAATATAGTAAAACTATTTATAAACCTAATAGTTATAGATTCTATAAGAAACTAGCCTTTTATAATATTATAAATAGAAGTTATTAAAATAAAAGCTTTTATATCTTTTTCTTTTATAATATTAAAATATTCTAGCTAAGTTTATAATCTTCTTTAAATTATTTTACTAAATAATAGGAAAGATCTTCTTATATACTAACTATTTATAAAAGTAGGTAAGGGGCTAGATAATTAAAATACTTTTTTAATAATTATAAAAATAAAAATTTAAAATTTTAAATATTAGATTAACTAATTATATTTATAGAAAAAGAAAAAAGTAGTTTATAAAAACTTAAATAAGTAATTTATCTATATTAAAGATATTATTACTATATGTAAATATATATAGAAATTACTAGTACTTATAGCTATTAGTAGTTAACTTAAAAAAGTTTATTTTGAAGATCTTTATTCTTAGTTTTAGATATAGGAATTTTATTATAAAATAATAGGAATTTGTAGACTTATAAGTATTTCTAGATAGTGATAGTGGTGCTGTCAGAGACAGTAAATGTAGCTTGTTTGGGGGAGTGGGTCATTGGTGGGTGCTTTGACTTAGATCAGTTCTTAGACAAAACATGAAGTCGAGAGGGGCGAAGAGCAACAGACTTGACTTCGAAGCATGAAGCACAGATCATATCAATGCCCTTACAAAGGTCACGCACATGCATGTCATCTCATCTGTATTCTTGATTCTCTGGATTCTTACGAAGTAAGTCTTGACTCTGGATGCATTCTTAATACGAACCGATGATCCAGACGCACAAAAACAAAGCGTCATTCCTCGTGGCGTCAATTGGCTCAGGCACAAAACACGCTACTCCCGCACAATGCATGAGGCTAGTTCAAGAGCTGCGAACAGGTTTCAATTGGGTTTCCTTTGACAGCCCGCATAAAATTATGCACTACGAAGTAGATTACTACTAAATCCAGATGTCTCCTGATATGCACGTCGTCCCAAGTTGCTCCGCTTTGAGAAGGGGCATACGAATGCCATTACGAAGCATAAATATCCAAGACATGATTGGATGATGGTTCTTTGTTCTAATAGCAACTGGCACCAGGTGCCTGCAACAGACAAGAGACAACGGATAACAGATTGGCCAAGGCGACCTTGAACTTGTTTGTTTCCTGAAGTCTCACAGAGACATCGTTCAAGTGTAGGCTGTCGAGCTTAAGGAAACAAGAGGTTAGGTTGTTGCAATGTGAGAATACATTGTGCGCGAATGCGTTTGCGTTCGTTGTTCCTTCATCAGCTGGCTGAACATAATAACTGTCTATTCCCCAAGAGATGTACCTCGGTATGTCCCAATGAAACATCACCGACACACCAGCACAGGCTCATTGTCTAAAACCTCTTACAAGGCGTACGTACGCCGCCCAGGACTAGCCTCGCTGTCGATATACGTTGGCCATTATGGAGACCCTTCCTCAAGATCTCCTCGATGATATTGTTTCTTATCTCGTACCGGATGGTTTCATTCCCAAGGAACCTCTGGATAAACGAAGGAAACCTTCTCCATCACTTGCGCCCCTGGCCACAGTCTGCCGTCGCCTGCAAGCCTCTGTCGAGAGATTGACGTTCAAATTCATCAAGATCAATAGCGCGGAGCTTGGACGGATTGAAGAAATCTTCTCCGTTGCAAGACGCCCTCTTCTGACGAGCTTGACTTTCACCGCTGTTCTTCCAGCCTACGATGCCGCAGCTGCCGCGCGGGCAGAATCCCCTGCGGAACGTACTGCGAATGATGAAAGCTATAGCCAATCTGTTCAGGCCTTGTTCCGTATCCTCCACAGCTGGGAGGTAGAGGATCCCAAAATAATCCATTCTCGTCTGACACTAGTCATCGATCACCCACAGTCGCCTTCTGATGGCCCATGGTCGTCGTCAAAGTTTGCCCCGTGGGGTGTAGGAGGTAGTACTGTGGTGAGAAGATCCATTTCCGACGGCCGCTATCTCCATTCCTATATTGAGCTTCTACACCCGGATAAGCTACCAGTGCTGGCTCAGGTGAGGGAATTAGTGATGCTGCCCCCAGACGAGAGATACGGATCATACCGAAACGTGCGGCCCAAGGTCCCTATTCTTCTCGCATCTCGCATGCCGAATCTTGAGAGTATCCAACTCACCATGGACGACAACGAGGAACGGTTTCCGGATCTACGGAGGCGCAACCGCGACGAAACCGCGCACGCCATCCAGGCATTATCTCTGCCAGAACTAAAACGCGCCACCTTGAAGTTCTTTCACCGGAAATATCGAAACGAGGCTGCCGCGCCACTTGTCCTACACAACAAGCCCGGCCCAGATCCGCTCAGTTCGGCAATTTGCCAGCTGTCTCTTAATCTCGTCGATCTCGACGTCAGCGGCATCTTCGATAAGTCTCTCCTCCAGCCCCTTCAAGGCCTAAGCGAGACAGCCTGGCCCAACCTCAGGTATCTCCTCATCGAGATCCAAGCCACAACTCCGTCTGGGGGTTGGTACTTCACTGGCCGCCGCCATGGGGCGTCTAGCGCAAACGCAGCTTCCAGAACCAATCCAACGACCTCTCAGGATACCCATACCCTCTCCACTCTCCAGGAAGAAGAATTTAGCTTCCTTCGCGAGGCAGAATACGCAAACCTCATTCCAGTCGACGTCTTTCGCGAGACAGTGGACGAAGAAACCCTCGTTCCGTTCATCGAAGCTTACGTCGACGCGATTTCAGTCATGGCCAAGCTCAGCTCCGCCGCCTTCAATTGCCAACTTATAGCTGAGTCTATCGACGATGGAGAGCCTTTTTGGTTCAACGTCTCGTTCTTCGCTGCATGCCCCTCCGCAAGGAAGTACCCGCCGAGTCTGAGATGCCCGAGATGCAAGCGCGGTTTGGAACGCCAACTAGTAACTAGCTACATTGGGTGGGTTCCGTCTGAAGAGTTGGCGGCTAAGTTGAGGAGCATTCACGACAGGTTTTCGAACGAGCCCATGGTTGAGAAGGACATGGAGGCGCATTTGATGGAATACGAGGACTCGCTTCACTCGGGCTAGCCCAGCCATTGCCTGTGTCCCCAAATACCAACAGATATGTCCCAATAAAGCCACCAGCACCAGCACAGGCTCATTGCCTAAAACCATCTTACAAGGCGTCCGAGACTCTGTCTTCTCCCACTCTAGATGTGACGGGGCAATTCTCAGGTGCGAGCACGTGATATCGCGATTTGGTCTCCACATCCAAGACGCGTCGGTATGAAATCCAACCACGCCTGGCGCTTTGCTTCTCTGTCGTGTAACACAATCCGCCTATTTTTTGGTTCGCGGACTGAGAACATGGAAGTTAGTCGAAAGGACTCGAATCCTCGAAAGTGCACTTTTGCGCAGTCAGTATGACTCAATGGACACGTCCCGGACGCGGTGCTGAGTATAAATACGATCGTTTTTCTCGCTGGCAGACAGCTTGAGCAAAGCAAACTTAAAACTTTTCAATAACATTGAAATTGTGGAGGAATTCATCTATTGTTGAGATTTTGTTGTCACTAGACACAATTCTTTTTTTTCCTCCCCCCCTTTCTCTTTTTTCTTTCTCCTTTCTTTTTCTCGTTTGGCGGGTAGTGAGTACCAAACACACTTGATTCTCTGTATATTTGTTGTGAAGACATGCTAACTCAACATGGTGAAGCAGACCAGAGTCTATCATGGCTAACAACAAGAAGCATCATTCTAACCGCCATGACCATCGCGGGCGATCCGGTAGTCCAACGTTTTCTAGATATTGGGGTTACAAGAGGGGATCACGCCGCGTGTCTTCTAACCCTTCCCAGCGGAATGCGTCCTCTTATAAATACTTGTTGAAACGTGCCTGGTTTGTTACGAGTGCGGAGTCTCCTATCCAGAAACGGAGCGATGGCTATCACACTCTCTCAAAGCGGCCTCCCCCCTTCGACGATATGGGGGCCATGAAGAGCGCTTTCTTTGATTTCATTCGATTCAACACGGTGCCTAAGCAGTGCATCATGGTCCACGCGACTGAGGAGTCCGCTCGGGAAGAAGCCGCGCGCATGAAAGCGGATGGGCACACTGACATCAAGCTCCATAGAATTAAGGTGCCCAATCCTCACCAGGGGAGATGGGAATTTTTCTATCGAAGTCTGACCAAATTTGCCAATGAGTCGCTTGGCTTTTACAGGAGCGATGGCATGGGCCATCACTTCCTCGTTGCTCACGACATCGCCAAGAAGTTTGTTCGACGCTCTAAGGCTTTTCTGTGACTGATGGTGTGTATTTTTTTCCCCTTCCCTCTACATACAATGTCAGTTAAATTAATAACCGAGGTCAGTCTTCCGCCTTCCACCTCGAAAGACATCCCTTCCAACGATGGACTTATACGATAGGTTTGTTCTTGTCTTCCGTCGTCAAGGCAAGTAACGACGCTTAATCCGATTTTTCTTCTCTTTCTTTTTCTATTGACTCCAGATTGATATCTTGAAAGGCGACGCCCGTTTCTTTCTGTCACCTAGGTAAGCTGGTCTTCCTTTCCGGCGATCAGATTGGAACCTCGTCGCCTCCTTTTTTTTTTCTTCTTTTTTTCGTCTGGACTTTTCTTTACTGGTTACGGTGCGATCTTCAGTCGCGAGTGGAGGATTATGGTCGAGGTTGATTTCAGCTCAGTGACTACGCAATATATGATATTTAGTTTACCCTCTCTCTTTCACACTGGTGCGTAAAGGTTCCTTGTATGAAGTAGGCAAGTGGCTCGGGGCCTGAACCCGGCGAGCATAGATGTTTCCGAGCTTGGCCATGACTAGAGAAAAGACAGAGTACCAGGCATCTCCAGTCCCGGACGGTGACACAACGCTAAAGCTGCAAGATCTTGTTAGTATGTGTAGGGGCACGAGTTCCGAGGGAGACTCCATTACTACCAGCCTTGCTTCGTACAAAACGATACAACCAAAGAAAGAGAAAATATGAAGAAAATAATCCGTCAATTCTATCATACAGTACATCCATAATCATCGTAAAAACGACCCAGCATAGTCTCCTATGCCTCAAATGACTCGTCCCTCCCGCTTCTCCCATCCTGCAACCCAACCGCACACCTCAACCTCCCCCAAACCCGATAGATAGACCAAGCAGCATCGCCAGCACTATACCCATAATCCAACACATAATACCCCAAAACAACCAACAGAATCAACGGCGCCGACGCCGCAAAATACACCCAAAACAGCTCCTGACCCGGCGCATACGGCTCCGTCATGCTAAACACCGAAGAGGTGTACGCCAGTGGTATGAAAATCAGCCCGATGAGCGTGATGGCCTTGGTGCTCTTGGCTTCCCGGATCGACCGCTGCTGCTCCTTGTACGACATGCGGTTCCCCGTGATCCCCGCCAGACCCGTCACGGCGGCGTTGAGAGATGCCGTGCGATGTCTCAGCTCGCGGAGGCGATGGAGCAGGAATTGGAAATCGGCCGAGCAATCCCGCCACCACGAAGGGCCGGGTCCCTGCGCGTCGGGGGATGCGTCTTTCTTATAGGGCGGCGGGTTGGAAAACGGACCGTGAAAGGAAAGAGGGGCAGAGGCGGGCTGGTGGTGGTGCGTGGGAGAAGGGTGTTGTTCGTCGGTCAGCGGGATACCCAGCTGGATCATGATCCCCTCGAGATCCTCGAGGTACTCGCCCATGCGACGTTCCCAGGCCTGCATGTCGCTCCAGAGGGCTTCGACTTTGCGCATCGGCATCCGCGCCAGGTCTTGTTTGCGCGTGAGGCCCCTCTGCACGGCGATGAGGGCCGAGCGCACGTGTTCGATTTGGACGAGGTATTGGGAGGCGACGATCTTTTGGACGAAAGTCGCTACGCCCTCGGGGGTGGGCTCGATGAGGTGGGAGTGCGTCGAGAGGTAGAAGGTTAGGTCGTCGAGGAGACAAGTGCGTGGCGGGCCGGAGAGGGCGTGGAGTTGTTCTTCTTCGGGGACGAAGTCGATGTAGCCGCCTTGGTAAGGGCGGGTTTGTACGGAGAAGACGTCGGTGTAGTTTTCTCCTGCGTGGACGCGGCGGACTGGAGGGTCGCAGATGACGAGGCCTTTTTGGGTTCTAGTTAGCTTGAGAGTCTTGCGGGCGGAGGATTGATGGAGGAACATTGAGAGAGCAGGCAGGTAACTTACAATCCCATCCTCCATCGGCCTTCCGTCGAGACCAAACACCGCATTTTCTAACCGTCATCCCAACATCCAGAAACTGATCCTCCTCATCCGCCGAAAACCCCCATTTCAACTCCCTCGAGACTCCGATATGCTTCCCCGTCACGCCGCACGCCCACTTAAACGTCTTAGGGGTGACATCAAACGCCATCACCTCATGGTACCTCATCCTCAAGTGCGCCCTCCCACCCCTCAGAGTCGAAGGAAGCGGGACCCCGTCATTTGCCCCTCGCCACGAGATATCGTGCACAACTACACGCTCGTGCTCCACGAAGATCGAAGGGCGAAGCGAGAAATGCTCGCCCAAGACGCTGGCGAAACCAGGGCCTAGCCCTTCGAGGATGTATACGGCCTTCCTGCCGGGTCGGGCGCTGACGGAGGAGGTGAGGTGCTCTTGCAGGGACTCGGGCGTTGTGTACTGCGCTTGGGTCGAGAAGGAGTTGTCCTCTTGGGCTTCTAGTACGGAGACGCGAACATCGTCGTCCGTGAATGGGACGTGGATGTTGATTGTCTTGGGATCCCGCTGGCGAAGGCGGGGATCGGAGGCACAGAGGCGGTTTACAGTCTCTTGGTAGGGCCCTTTGGAGAGCCAGTGCCCGTCGTTGTTGGGTGTTTTGGGCATTTCTATGTCAGAGTGAGGGAAGTGTCTGATGAGCTGGGAAGCGTGTAAGTGGAACGATGGAGGGGAACGAAACGATGGAGTGTAGCCAATGTTATTGGTTTTCAAATATGGCGTAACAGAGCATGATGAATTCTCAGCACGTTATTTTGAACGAATTTATTTGATTATTATTTATTATCCTCGAGAAGCTAGGCCCTCTTATATCGATGGATCCAAACGGGTGGTCCCTCTCTCTCTCAATAATCGTGAGGCGAGGCGAGTCGGGTGTTGGATGCCGCCGTTGGTCGCGTCCATGCATCTAAAATTGGTCACCGTGACTGTGGCTGAGCGAGTCCAGGAACAACCACACCAGATCGGGCCACCGAGTCTGTCCATCATGACTTGGATGACGGTGCGGCCACACTAATTCCTTTTGACTAGGCCCCTGTTAAAAACAACTCCTTCGACCTTGTCTGTAGAACCTCGAAACGTTGGTTTGGTTCGTGTGAATGATGCGGGTTAATTTTTGGTCTTAGACCCCTGCTCCTTCTAGAAAACAGGGCGGGGCAACACCACCCACTCATCACCATCATCACCCACACGAGCAGGAGGCCTTTGGACCGCCTCGCCTCAGCGGGAGGGCAGGGGGAATCCCTAATTATTTTTCGACAAGGCCATTCCGGCTCTCACGAAAACTTTGCGGGTTGCAATAATACCACATCCCAGCTTCACCGAGCGACGGAGCCCCCCCCCCCAACCACACCCAAACTCTTTTGCATCCTGCAGGGCGCCTTGCATTTCTGTTTTATGCTCCAAATGGGTATCCTGCGCGGTAGAATAAAAGAAAATGCTCACGCGACAGTTGTTTTCCCTCCCCCAATTCATCGCGTGCGCTTGCTCTCAATCGGGTCACACCCACACGCACACAGGCTGCAGCCACGAAAAGGAAAAGCTTGCTCGCCTCACTCTTCCGCTTCCTCCTCCTCCCTCTCCCTCCTCTCCTCCTCGGCCTCTTCCCGCTCACGCACGCGTAAACCTTCCACGAGCGCAACGCCATCAACGCCCGCAGCATCCCCATTCCTCCCCTCCACCTCGACCGCTTTCCTCGCCGCGCCCTGCGCATTCGAGATCCTCTCCCTCACCATCCTCGCAATGGCATTATCCGTCCTCACGTTTAATATCTCCAGCTTCTTCTCCAGATCCCTCTTGAGATCCCAATTCGGTTTCTTAGGCTGTAGCTTGAATAGGTCGATGCCCCTGTTATCCTCCTGGGCGTCCTCGGCCGCTTTCCGCTCCACTTCCTCCGCCACGTCGGCCGCTAGCTCTTCTAACGTGGGCTGGTCCGGTTTTATGGGAGCCGATTCGAAGCCGAGCTTGGGGCCGCGGGTTTCGGGGTCGTAGTTGCGTCCGGAGAGGTGCAGACGCGCCACGTCGACTTCGGTCTGGGCGACGAGGGCTTGGGAGGAATGGGATTGTGTGGGCGGGGAGGGCGAGCGCGTGGATTCGGGAGGGGCGATTTCGTCGGCGGGTTGCTTGCGTTTGAGGGACTTGAGCTTGGCGAGGCGGGCTTTGCGGTCCTCTGCCGCTGCGCTGAGGCTGCTTTGTGGGGGGGCCATGGTGTGGGTGAGGAATCCCAAGGGAGGTGATTTGAGTGGGAGGTGCAGAATAGAATAGATTTGTAACAAAAAAAAAAAAAAAAAGAATGGGTTGTTGGGGTCGGGGTATCTGGGCGGGGAAGCACTGCACTGGTGGATGGGGAAGATGAGGAACTTGGAGATTTTGGCGATGAAAGTTTGCAAGGCTGAAGAGAGATCGAGATTGAGATTGAGATAGCTTCAACTTCAGTGGTCGAAATGCAGGTTGAACTTTTTCGTCCAGGTGCTCCAATTGGTCTCAGTACGAAGTACTTTGTGCAGAGTACAAAGTCCAAAGTACAGCACCAGCCACACTTGAGCCACATCGTCAATTTTGGGCCAATGAACGAGCCGAGCCAATCAAGCTTTGAATTATTCTCTCGACTTTGCTGCGAAAAGAAAGTGCAACCAAAGATTTCTGACCTCGACTGCAGCTTTTCGACATTAAGAACAGCCTCAATTCATTCTCCTCTCGGCTACTACGAAGCAGGCAGGGAAACACCCCATGCCTCTCTCTCTCGCCCTCTCTCATCTCTCCAGAATCCTCTCCCCGGAGCACATTCGAAGCCGCATCGAACCGCGCATCCAAGTCGCATTCTCGAGGATGCCTTAGCATCCTCTCGATCATAGCCCGCCGCGGCCATGAAGACCTCGCGATATTTGCGACAAAGCTCGGCCGTCCGGTTACGAAGGGATCAAATTGGGAGTAATTCCGTATCTCCAATCTTCCCCCGGTCGGCCCAATGCACCCTAACTACCGAATCCCTTTCCCGACCAGGTTGTCCCTCCATCCTCTCCTTCGATCCCGTCCTCTACCCACCTCAGCCTCTCTCCCCTCGCCAGCGACATATCCCACGGTCCAGACTATCTCGGCCGCGAAATCTAAGCTCCGCCACGCTATCAGGCTCTTCCCCTTCCTCATCCTCCACCTCCGGCCCAATCTTGACTGCCTCAACCACCTTGACTACCTCGACCGCCTTTGTCACCTCCACCACCTCCACCACCGACATCACCTCAACGTCGGATCATTCAATCCCTGCTTCCAGATCGAAACCCGGTAAACTCCAGTCCTTTCAGCAGTACGACAGCGACCTATGGCGCGACTACAGACCCAGGAGAGAAACCACAGGGCCCGAATCGAAACGCCTGCTGAATGCCTCGAGTAACAAAAAAATAGCCCTCGCGGCGGATAGCTCGACAACTCCGTTGGAGCATTCCGAGAGCTTTGTTGAGGAGCGGGGTTGGAAAAAAGGTCTGCACGAAGTTCGGACGGGGACCTGGTACTGCCGGCCAGACTCCTCGTCGACCGTCTCGGCACTTATGCAATGCCGTACTGTTGAAGAAACACGCACGGTTTGGGAGAATCAGGACCCGGAGGCCGCGAAGCAGTCGTGGGTGCAAGTGATGCTAGAGCTGCTGAACAATAATTTACTTCAGGCATGTTGGTTTTTACTGGTGTCGTCCCCCTCTTCGGAGCCCCCGCTTTATGCGCTGCACGACTCGATTGCGTTCATTTCCTCTTCTCTTCCGCCGCTCTCTGCGACGGCAAAGGAAGATATCTCGAATGCCCTCTACGATACGATCGTGTACCTACTCCGCAATCATCCAGATGCACAGATTATCTTTCAGCGGATGGACTTCTATACGCTCCAGAAGCAATTATGTCCGAACAAGCTGGTCGAGCTTTACAGGGCGTTGTGCGCCGCGCAGGTGAAACTCACCAACTACAGTCTGATGCACATCGCGTCGCGCCTATCTAGGGACGCGAACCTCAAGAAAATGGCGCTCGAAGTCATGGCCGTGGGCCTCTCGGGGATAAGAGACGAGCCCGTCAAATCCCAAGAACTTCTACGGAGGCGATGGAGCAGTGTTTTCACCACGATTCTTACCTACAATCGGCGGTCGATGATTGACCCAGAGGGTATATCGCCCGGCGAGATTTGGCATTTTGCCATCGAGCATGGCATTACGCCGAATACCATCCAGTTGACGGCTCTCGTGCAGGGTTTCTGCGCCACGGGACAGATCGAGGCGGCTTGGCAGGCCTTTGACATGTATACTGAGCGGGGGATGCCCGTCGATCTCAAGTTGCTGACGACACTCCTGCAAGGGTCGAAGCTGTTGGGGAGCGTCTCCCACGTCATTAGGGCAATATCACTGATTGCCGAGGCTGGCAACGTGGACGCGCGCGTGGGCAACAGCATCCTCCATCTCGTGCTTTCCATCGCGCTGAGAGACCCGGGCGGGCCCATCACATCGTTCCCGCTCATGCTGCGGATATACTCGAGGATATTCACTCCCGAGCCCCTCGAAGCTATCATTCCTAAGAAGCTTCTAGGCGACATGGTGAGGGAGGACACCGTTCTCGAGGATATGGTTCTCGACCCCGAGTTCACGTCGACCATCGACCTGCTCTGCCCCCCGGGACAGGCGGCATCTCTGGAGCCCACAGTCGCGACGCTGGAAATCATGGTTCTCTCGTGGATATGCAGCCTCCAGAAAGAGTACAAGAGCCCCGCCCTCATCGCCTTCTACGGTCACTACCGCAACCTGCTGCAGGATTGGCATCCCGTCGCCACGAGGATCGTCAGGAAACGGAACACGGTCATCCACGACATGATCGTCAAGGCCTTGTCAACCTCGTCGGCTCACCTCCGCGTTGCGCTCGAGGTCGTCTCGGACATGCTTCGCGATTCTCCGGCCCAACGCAAGTCTGTTCTAACCTCTGACAGCTCTATTATCTCTCTCCCCACTACATCTCTCTCGTCTTTTTCTTCTTCTTCTTCTTCCTCCTCCTCCTCCCCCGACCCGGACTACGTTTCCTCCACTTCCACCAAACCATCAAAAGAACGATTCATATCGCGCGGACCCGTCCACCCCCTCCCCAGCCCCTGGACCTGGAATATTCTTCTCGACTCCTGGATGCGGTATCATCGCCAGGATAGCGTCGGCCGCATCGTAAACCTCATGCGTCAGCACGGCGTGGAGCCGTCCATCGTGACGTGGAACACGATACTCTCGCGCGCGGCCGGAGTGGGCAACATTAAGCTGGCGGTCAAGTCGGCGCAGAAGATTAGGGAGTCCGGGCTCGAGCCGAACGAGCGGACCGTCAAGGCGTTTTCGAAGCTTGTTGAGAAGGAGGCGTTTTTGAGCGAGATGGGAAACGCGCTGCCGGATGAGAAGGGGGAGTGGGAGGAGGAGGCAGCGGCGGATTGTGATGGGAAGGGGCTTGAGGAGATGGTTGGTCTTGATGAATGTGGTGTGAGAATGAAGAGTCGTCGTCCGTTGGAGAGGAGCGATTTACACGAGGAGAGTGATGCGTGGGAGAGAATGGAGAGCAGTCGTCCGCCGGAGAAGAGTAATTCGCGGGGGAAGAGCAATTCATGGCAGAGGAGTGATCTGTGGGCGAAGAGTGATCTACGGGAGACGAGTCACGCATGGGGGAGGAGTGAGAGGGCTTGATCGCAGTGTATATATGTGTATGTATAGATTTTTAAAAAGTGTAATGTACATCACTTGGATTTGGACTCTGTTTCTTTCGGAGCTGAAGGCGCAGATGATATTGGTCTTTGTCGCAGCCGCCTCTTCGCACTGCTAGAAGCGTATATCCTTTTCATGGACTCGATTCCGGATCACTTTTTTTAGTTGTTCCAGTTTACATAAAAAGAGCGAAATAAAAAAGAACATAAAATGGGGTGTGTGAAGATTAAAGAAGAAGCAGCCGAACACTTTTTCCACGAAGAAAACAGCTATATCTCCTGCATTTCTTCCCCATTGCAGCCAAGGGCAGCTCCCATCAACCTTGGAATAAAGAAGAAAAAAGAAAAAAAAGGAGGGAAAGATGACAGACAAAAAGAAGAAGAAAAAAATTGAGGAACAGGACAAAAAAAGAAAACACTCGGTTGGACGCACCCGGAATCGAACCGGGGACCGCCTCTATGCTAAAGAGGAATTATACCACTAAACCATGCGCCCCTTTTCCGTTGCTTTTTGATACCGGGGCAATTCCTTAAACGCGACGTGACCTTTCAATTGGCACATCACCTCAGGTCAAGCAAGCAAACCTCTTCACAATCGATGCAAACAGCATCCGATGATCGCCTTTTGAATCCACAACACATCAAAATGCTGATAATCCGACCGGGTTTTTCATCACTCAGGGCAATATAATGGAATTCGGGTAAAACAAAAATCATAATAACCCCACCAAAAAACCATGATGCGCCACTTCAAACCTCAGACGCTCCTCCGGCGCATCCCCTCCCATTACCGCTTCCTCTCGTCAAGGACGTCTGACCGACTCCGCATCCTCTTCTGCGGCTCCGATGACTTTAGTTGCGCGTCGCTTTGCGCGCTGGATGGGGAGATGCGGAAGGGGAGCGGGCTGATTGAGTCGATTGATGTGGTGGTGAGGCCGCCGAAGGGGACGGGGAGGGGATATAAGAAGATTCGAGAGGGTGAGTTTTCCTCTTGATTTTTTTACCTGTTACTTTTTCGTGAAACTGAGATGATGAGATTTTTTTTTTTTCTCTCTTCTTTTCTTTTTCTACGACTTTTTTTTTTTGGTTACTGACGTGACGTGATGTAGTTCCCCTGAAGCTGGATGCGGAAAGGCTGGGTTTGCCTATTCATGAGACGGATGCCCTTAAGGGATTCAAGGTATGAGGGTATGATTGATGAATTCGTGTCTAAGGTATCTTACTGAAGAGTGTAGCCCCCGAGCGGGATAAACATCATCATTGCCGTGTCTTTCGGTCTATTTGTGCCGCCTGAGATGCTGAGGGCGGCCAAGTATGGGGGTCTTAACCTTCATCCTTCATTTCTTCCTGAGTACGTCTCTACCATTCCTTATTCGAAGAGTATTAAGGCGTAAAGTCCCAGTAGCTATGGGTTCCGCTCTTTTTTTTTCAATTTTTTCTCTCTTTTCTTTGCTTTCTCATATCTCTTTGCTAAACATCCACAGTCTCCGCGGCGCCGCACCCCTCCACCACTCCCTCCTCCAACAACGCTCCCACATAGGAATAACCCTCCAAACCCTCGACGAGCGAAAATTTGACCACGGGGTCATCCTCGCCCAGACCCCGCGTCCGGGGATCCCCATCCCACCCAAATGCACCGTGCAAGAACTAACGGACCTCGTAAAGCGACCCGCGGCGGAATTACTCGTCTCGGGCCTACAGAACGGCCTACATGTGCCACCTCTCCGAGACGTAGTGCGCGGCGAGAACGAGAAAACGACCCTGTCCGAAGATGAGGTGGCGGGGACGGACAAGGTGTGGCGGTACGCGCCGAAGATTTCGAAGGAGGATGCCAGGATCGATTGGGAAGGGTGGACGGCTGGGGAGGCGGAGAGGAGGTTGAGGGTTTTGGGACCGCTTTGGATGAAGGTTTTGGGGCGGAAGGGGAAGAATGGGGTTGAGAGGGTGATTTTGAGGGATGCGGTTGCTGTGGCGGACAACGAGGGAGGAGGCGAGGGAGTGGAGAAGGAAATTGCGGTGGTGTGGAGGCCGAGGAGTATAAGGGGGTTGGAGAAGGGAGAGGAGAGGACAGTGGTGGTGAGGTATGTCGCGTTGGGAGATGGTGCGGTGCTTTTCAGATTTCCTCGGGGTGGATGCTTGAGGGTGGAGAGGATTGTGGTAGGGGGGATGGCGGGTGCGAAGGCCACGAAGGCGTTGGCGCCTCTTGTGGTGGGTGAAGGACGGGCGTGATATCTTGGCAGAGGATTTCACGCCGGCTGTCCTGGAGGCCGTGGTTTGAGGCCATGGGCGCTGTACGATTAGGATTTGCTGTGTGCTATGTATACTATGAAGATAGACTGCTTTATATCTCTACCCGCTGCGGCAACTCAATCGGCTGCGGCGTTGGGGAACACCATGAACGCTTCCCATTGCCCATTCCTTACAAGTCTCCAAATGTGTCTCAATTGTATTACTCCGTCTTTCTGATAAGTGAATGAAAGGAACTTCCCGGTCTCCTATATTTGAAATGAAACGACGATGTCGAGGAGAGTTCTAATTTAGGGGAACACCTTTGGAGCTATCTTTATACAATACCCAGGTCAACGGGTCTCAATTAACACTACTCCACAGATTCCTCGCTCACAGAAACCGAGTTAAGTCATACACGCCGTTTCGTTAATTCGGGCACCAGGTCAGGGTCTCCTCTCGGAACAAAATAGGTTGTCGAGAAGAAACGGGCAATGGAAGCACTTACAAGAAGTTGAGAGGTAGACAGACACACTACGGCCACTCTTTGATTATCGCATTGTGCTCTCCGTTGCATCTTATACCAGCTAATTCATGGAAAAGGGTATCCTTTTCTCCGACAAAATCCTCAAGCAGTTCGAAGCTGATAGAGAAAATCTTACTACCTCATTCAGAAATCTTTGGGATGTTCTTATTGCTGCGGGTAGAGATGAGTATGCTAGTGATTTTGTCTGCTTTTTTTTTTTTTTTT
>JUDQ01000527.1:0-13399 GCA_000812075.1 Scedosporium aurantiacum
AGTCCTCACAATGGTGGTGAATAGTGAAAATTGAAAATTGAAATCCACTCAACCACCCCCCGCAATCTCGACCCCTCATCCGCCTCGTGGTCGGCCTCAAGGACACCGCCGTCCCCAACATCACCCACAAGCTCATGTACACCGCCTCCGAAAACGGCAAGCTCCTCGCCATGCGCCAACTCCTCCGCCCCCGCTCCCTCGCCGCGGACCCCTCCACCTTACCCCCCCTCCGACCCCCCTTTCTAGTCTTCACCCAGACCATCGAGCGCGCCGCCGCCCTGGAAACCGAACTACGCTACGACATACCCCTCGAGGCCGGCGGCGCCACCCGCATCGCGAGCCTCCACAGCGGCCTCTCCGACTCCGCCCGCTCCTCCATCATGCGCCGCTTCCGCGCCGGCGAGGTCTGGGTCCTCATCACCACCGACGTCCTGGCCCGCGGCGTCGACTTCGCCGGCGTCAACGGCATCGTCAATTATGACGTGCCCACCTCCGCCGCCGCGTACGTCCACCGCGCGGGGAGGACGGGCCGCGCCGGCCGCGAGGGAGGCGTCGCCGTTACTCTGTATACGAAGGATGACATCCCCTTCGTCAAGACCGTGGCGAACGTCATCGCCGCTAGCGACAAGCAGGCTGGGAAGACGGGTGATGAGGCGGGCGTGCAAAAGTGGCTTCTGGACGCGCTGCCGAACGTGTCCAAGGCGGATAGGAAGAAGCTCAAGGAGAGGGGCGTCGAGAGTAGAAGGAGCGGGGCGAAAGCTAAGATTACGTCCAAGAGCGGCTATGATAGGAGGAAGGAGACGAATAGGTTGGGGGCTATTGAGTCGGCCAAGAAGAAGAAGAAAGGGAAAGGCAAGAGCAAGGGGAAGGCCGGAGTAAATGAGGAGGAGGAGGAATGGGGTGGAATTGAGGATTGAGATTAGCCCATTGCTTAGCAGGCTAGATAATAAACTGGTAAACAACAACCTTTTCAAGCTGCACGTCAGTCTTGCCGTGGTAGATCTGTGCTTCTTCATAGCGTCACTCTCAACTTCTTAATTTGTAAAGCTCCATATGCACATAAGTGGGAGGCGCGAAGTAGGTGTGCATGCGGGAAGAATTGGTCCAGAGAAAAAAGTGGTTGGCTTTTGTATCACACATTCAGTGTCACAAAGGATATGGATAGACTCAGGACATTGAAGACAACTTAGGCCTTTGCTGGGAAAAAGGCAGCTCTTCCGATTGACCTCCTGACTAGACTAGTTCGTTATGACACACTGAGATCCTAAACTCAGCTTCATTGTCCGGCCAAAACTTTTTAATATCGCCGACTGAAAGACATTCCATCTGGCTCCGAAAAATACAGGTCTGGGCGTTTATAGGGCGCCAGAGTTGACGATGGTAGGCTTCTTGCCATACTTGACGGTGCCGCTGCTGGAGCCAGTGGCCTCAATAGCCTTGACGACGTTGAGGCTCTCCTGGTCAGCGACCTCGCCAAAGACGACGTGGCGGCCATCGAGCCAGCTGGTCACAACGGTGGTAATGAAGAACTGGGATCCGTTGCTGCAGAGAGCGTAAGTAAATGCCCATTAAAAAGGCAGGGGGGGTGATCGAGGATATTCCCTCTAAAACGTACGTGTTGGGGCCAGCATTGGCCATGGAGAGGAGGCCGGGCTTGCTGTGCTTGAGGGTGAAGTTCTCATCGGCGAACTTCTCACCATAGATGGACTTGCCACCAGTACCCTGCCATGCTATCAGTATCACATCCCCAAGTAGGGTTGATCGAAGAAAAATGAAGGGAGAAAAAAAATTTACGTACGTTGCCACGGGTGAAGTCACCGCCCTGAAGCATGAACTCGGGGATGATACGATGGAACGAAGAGCCCTTGTAGCCGAAGCCCTTCTCGCCAGTGCAAAGAGCTCGGAAGTTCTCGGTGGTCTTAGGAACGACATCGTCGAAGAGGTTGAAGGTGATGCGGCCTTGCTGGGCTGTAGTCGGAGCTGTTAGGAGCTTTGTTTCTCGGGGACTATGGTGCACAATGGTGCGAGCAGAAATTGCTAGCAGGGTGGGCAGAAGTGGGATGAGAGAGGGGCAAGTCGATGGCAGAATCAAGAGAGAGATGGGAATTGATGAGAGACCGGGCCTTGGTGATGGAATGAGATGTGCAATGGGAGCTACTTACCAGCAACCTGGGAGGTGGGCTTGCCGTTGGCGAGGACGGGACCCTCCCACTCCATGTCAAAGAAGCTTCACAGAGCTATCAGCACATTCATTGTCTGCATGTCGTAGGAGATGAAGAATTCACAACTTACACCTTGGTAGGCATGATGGTTGATGCTGTGAAGAAACGAGGACGAAGATTAATTGATGGATTGGCGAGATGAACTCGAGTCTGGTTGTTGAGAATAGATCGAGGAAGAGGTGAAACTGGTAAACAGGAGGATTGGCGGGGTAGGAGGGGTCGAAGAAGTTGGAGGGTTGGCCTCATTTTGAAGCTGGAGGGGGATTGGATTTGTTAGCAAGCATCATCCAGCGAATAGCAGCCCAGAATTGTAGCCGTGGGGTGGGGGGAGGGGCGCTGAGCCATCATTATTTTCAAGGCAGGTACGACACTGCAAAATCACGTGTTTGCAGGAAGCGGGGTGCTGGGGTGCTGGGGCAACTGAACTGGAGCAACTAGCTTTTTTTTTTTTGTCTTCCAAGAGCTCAGAGGAAGGAGCATGGGATGGAATGAGAAAGCTAGGTAAGGAAGGAGGCCTGGAGATTCTGGGGATGATGCAAAACAGATATAAGAGAGAAGACAGAGGAGGTCCAAAGATCCAGGGAGTGAGAGAGTGATTGGAATCTAGAAGCAAGAACCAGACAAAGCTCAGCTTCAGGACCTTCAGGAAGCTCTATCAACCTGATCGCACAGAGACAGCCCAGCCAGCAAGCCCCATGTCAAAACTTTCAGGGCAAAGACAACCAGCAATCAGGTTGAGCCTGCCATCATCTACTAAAGAACAAGGGCCCCTATTCATTCTATCTTCGCACTCTTACACCACCCACTCGAGTTGTTGAAGAGATAAAGAGCATAGTCTGAATGACAGAGAACCTTAAGCTCTCAACAAAGATGAAGGGGGAGGGGGAGCAAGACATCAATGCTCAATGGCCAGCCGAGGATTGGGGATGTGATTGTCACGCTTGACTTGGTTCATGTACACTGCCTCTGCATGGCAGACCAGCGGCTATGCGAAACACGCAACACGGGAGGCCAATTGGGTCTGGGGCTCAGACACTTCGACCTGCAGCTTATTGTCTCTGGCTCAGAGGCCGGCTTTTTGACCAGAGATCAGGACGTTTGAAGAGAGGGGCAGGACCCGTGAGAGATTATTTCCCTCGGTCGCCTCAACTCTTCCGAGCGGGGTTCAACAAGTTCGAGGTATTGCTGCTGCTTGTACACTCGTACGAAGTACACACAGGCGTACCCGTCCACTATGGGATAAGGCGTGGTGGTTGCATGGCCAGAGAAGGAAAGCAGTTGATACGTACCAATGCGCGAGACAGGATGAGAATAGAACGGTGGGCTGTTGAAGTAGTGTACAGGCGAAGAGAATCAGCTATCAAATTAAAAGAGAACGCAAGTTTAATACAAGTACAGATGGCGGGAATGGAAGCTAACGGATCGTAATAGTACAATAGCAAAGTTTTGAGGATGATGAAGTTGAAGCTCTGGATCAGGAGGTTGACAAAAAAAATAATGTCGCCAGAATTGCGAGGCAAAAGTTTTTTTTTCTCCCTCGGAGTGCCGGTCGTTGCCGGGGAACAACGAACGGACCAGCCAAGTTCCAGTGCAGAGTCGCAATGCACTAATACGAGACCCTGCGATGAACTGAACTGTGTACATAAACTAGCCTAGTACCTCCAGCAGCGCTCCAGGTACTTTTGGTATCTCGATGAGGAATGCTGATATTCGCCAGAATAGAACATCCAGTTGGTCTCCATGCCAGGGGTTTAAGCTTAGAGTAGAGTCTCAGATCCCAACAACAATCGCCACTTAGCATTCGGGGTGCTCAAGGAGCATCGTCGAGGACCAGCAACCTTCGATGCTGTTAATGACGTGCAACAGCGGGCTCGAGGCTAGGGAAGAGGAGTAGTGTATTTGCAATTCCTCGTACGAAGTGCAGCTCACGGCCAATTTGATCACTTCACAGTTGAGAAATGTACAACTGTTCAATCTCAGTCAGCATGGACTTCAGCCATATTAAACTAGAACATCCACGTCATTACGAAGTACATCAATCTCCCAAGGTCAATCTTTGTCACGTGATATTGACCTGCAACGTGGGCCTTCTTGGTGGGCAGCACCCTTTTTCTCAATTAATAGGAGTTGGGCTTGATTGGAAGGCTTACACTAATGCTGGGTGAGGTACAGGCAGGTGGGCTAAACCGCGCCTGCACTCTTGGTACACGGCTGATTCGGAAAATAGCCTAACCTGACAGGAAGTGATCTCTTCCTTTCGTAGACCCCCCCTTTCAGCCTCTTCGTCTGTCAAACATCCGCAACCACTATTACAACTCTCATTCCCGCCGCTCGTGGTGCTATCTCATCATATCTCCCGTCATCTTTTAGTCCCTTCCCACAACTCTTCTCCCACAACTCTTCTCCCACAACTCTTCTCCCACAACTCTTCTCCCACAACTCTTCTCCCACAACTCTTCTCCCACAACTCTTCTCTCACGGCGCCGCATCCAGTCGGTGACCGCATTTGCCATGGACCTCAGCAACCTTAAAGAAACCGTCAGCAACCTGACCTTGTATGATCTCAAGGCAGGCGTGCGGAAGGTCCAAAATGGTACGAAACTAACACTTCCCCGATTGCTGCTTCTCTTGCCTGCTGACGCTCCTTAGCTGTCATGAACTATACTGAGATGGAGGCCAAGGTTCGTTTCCCGCCCCGCTCCCCCTATAACATTGATGGAGCTTCATGATGATTGACATCCTCTTAGGTTAGGGAGGCTACAAACAACGAACCTTGGGGAGCCTCTTCGACGTTAATGCAGGAGATCGCCAACGGAACCTTCAACTAGTAAGGCACCCCTTCGTAGTTCAACTTCCCCTAAGCCACTAACATTTCTCTGCAACAGCCAAACCCTTAACGAGATTATGCCGATCATCTATCGCCGCTTCACCGAAAAGTCCGCTGAAGAATGGCGCCAGATCTACAAGGCCCTCCAACTCTTAGAATTCCTTATCAAGCATGGTTCC
The DNA here is from genome assembly GCA_000812075.1 of Scedosporium aurantiacum. Taxonomy (NCBI): domain Eukaryota; kingdom Fungi; phylum Ascomycota; class Sordariomycetes; order Microascales; family Microascaceae; genus Scedosporium; species Scedosporium aurantiacum. The sequence goes on from JUDQ01000527.1 coordinate 5,229, forward strand.
GAGCGAGTAATCGACGATGCCCGAAGCCATCTGACTCTCCTCAAGATGCTCCGGCAATTCCACTACATCGATCAGAACGGAAAGGATCAGGGAATCAATGTGAGGAATCGCGCCAAGGAGCTCACCGAACTGCTGAGCGACGTTGAAAAGATCCGATCCGAGCGTAAGAAAGCCCGCGCAACAAAGAACAAATACACGGGTGTTGAAGGCGGCACGGGCTTTGGCGGTGGGTTTTCTGGCGGAAGCAGCCGATATGGTGGATTTGGCAGCGACTCAGGCGGTGGCTTCGGGGGTTATTCTGGTGGTGTATATGGCGATGGCGGCGGTTTTGGCGGGCAGTCTAGCGACTATGGTGTAAGCTCTGGGGGTTCTCGCGGAAACCAGTTTGAGGAATATGATGAGTTTGACGAAGACGAACGGCCCGCGGCTTCTTCGTCACGGCCGCCACCCAGGCAAGCTGAACGGACAGCCGTGAGGAAACCCGCCGAACCCCCCAAGAAGGCGAAGGCGCCCGAGGTCGACCTCTTTTCGTTTGACGATGAGCCCGCGACGACGTCTTCTGTGGCAGCGCCTCGTGCAGCCCCAGCGACCCAGAGCTCTGGTCTTGCCGATCTTGCCGGATCGAGCAACACAGCTGATGATGACGAGTTTGACGACTTCCAATCCGCACCCCCGGCGTCTCAACCGGCTGCGACCACGTCCTCGTTCGCAGCCGCCCCACTCTCTCCGCCGATCACTACAGCTGTAGTGACGAACTCATCTCAATTTGCGGCCCCTAAGCCTGTATCTGCTCCTCAGCAAGCAAACCTCAGCAATATGGTCAGCTTGTCTTCCATCTCGCCCACTCCAAGCTCGACTGCAACCCCTGTAGCCAACTACTCCGCCTTCGCCTCTCCATCGGCCGCCCCCCTCGCGCCACAGAACACGAAGCCCTTGGGCTACCAGCCGAGCGGCCCCAACTACTTTGGGTCTTTCCAGTCACCCGTGACATCTCAGGCATCGGCATCTAGCACCGGCATGGCTGCTCTAAAACCAGCCACTCCGTCGGGCGGCGCAGCTGCCAAGCCAGCGGCTAGTGGAGGCGATGCCTTCGGATCCCTTTGGTCGCAAGCTAGCGCCGGTCTCAAGAAGAACAACGCCCCCACCTCGGGACCGGCCCTGGGCCAGCTTGCCAAGGAGAAGAGCAGCGCGGGTATCTGGGGAGCTGCCGCCGCTCCGTCGACGGGCCAGTCTCAGCCCAAGACTGGTGGTGGAAGCAACAACTTCAACGATCTGCTAGGTTAATGCGTCGGTGATAACCGATGGGTGTAATGTGAAGGGGGCCAATTGTAGATGTGAGAAAGGAGACCAGCCGAGTGGTCTCAAGAGAATGATATTAGTCGTTCTCGGCAACATTTCGAGTTTGCATTTGCCATAGGGGTGGGGTGCGTTTACGTGCGCTAGATGGGATGTATGATAAAAGTTCTTCCACAATCTTCTTCATAGCGCGCTCTGGAATTGACGAGTGGAAAGGCGGCGGGATGGCATTCTTTTTTTTTTCTTTCTTCCGTTAGCCGAATGGTGGGCAGTAGAGGCGTCGAGGCAAATACGATCATGACGTACATACGATTTTCTACAGGTTCTCTCTGACTTGATGACAGTAATCCTTGCTTTTTATTATTTTAGTATTACATCTTGGACCGCGCGGTGATCCGTTCAAGAAACTTTAATATCATGGACTTTGGCCCCGCTCGACTGAGACCTTCGGAGCTGGATCGTTTGATAGAAGCATCAACGTCACGCTTATTTTCCCAGTTCACGTCGTATATCTGTCACGGAGCATCCACAGAGCTATACGACGAGTCTCACATTATAAGTCCAATTTGACATTCCATGAGTATCCGGGTATCAGCTATCAACTACTTAAAACATTATCATCCGTCCCCTTCTTGAGCGCTCTCCACCTCCCGCTGTTACGAAAAAGAAACAGGGATTCCAGCATGGAACCCTATTAGATATATAGGTATAGATATTCTCTCGTTCCTGGGCTTGATAACAAGGCTCTGAGCAAAGCCAAGAAGAATTTCGATCCGGGTTGTACTTTAGCCGCAGCAAACGGTCGCTTCGTTGGCGGCGCTGGTACCTCTTTTATTTGACACAACGTTAGACTTATTGGGTACTCTTACGGAGATGGGTTGGAGGAGAGGGTTCGAAACTTACCGCTCAACGAGGGTTTCCCACTGGAAGATGAAAGAACCGATGTAGGTGCCGATGAAGATGCAAATGATGATGTAGCCATTGTAGTACATGGCGAGCCTATACGGCTGTGTTAGCTTTTCCAAAAAAAAAAAAAAAAAAAAAAAAAAAAAAAAAAAAGGAAAAGAACTCCCCCTAGATTCTCCCGGGAGGGAAGATAGAGCACAACAACTTACAGCATCAGGAAGTAGGCAACAGCAAACTGAACCATGTGCAAAAGAGCCCGGATAGCCTGCTGGAAAACATTAGGCCTAAACGCGGGGATAGCAACGCAGGCGGCACCGGAATCCGAAGAACCCTCGCCGGCGGCTTTGCTCGCGGCGGGAGCGGCGGCGGACGAGTCGAGGAACTTGGCCTTGTGCTGGCGGAGGAGGAAGCGGTCGTATTCCTTTACGGAGCGGCGGAGGAGCTCGAGGCAGATGGCGAGGCAGATGACGCCGATGCAGGAGCCGGCGAACATGCCCTTTGTGGTGACGTGCCAGGTGCGGGCAATGAAGCATGAGTCTATGGTGTTCCAGTTCCAGAGCATCTGTTATGTTTTTCGGAAGAGAAGTTTGTTAGCCTTGTTGGGGGATGGAGGAGGAGGCGGAATGGCGCGTACAGAGATTTTGCAGCTACCGCCCATGGAGCCATGGGAAGAGGCGGCGGCGGCGCTGGTTGCGGCGGGCATGGCGGTGCCGGTTGGAGTAGCAGACATGCCAGTCATGGCCATGTCGCCGTGGTCGTGTCCCATATCCATCTTGAAGGGTTTGCTTGTCAGGCGATAGGTTTAGGATTGAGTAATGACAGACGAGAAAGGAGTTCGAGGTTATAATGTCAATATCGACTCTAAAGAGAAATAAGAGCTCGTGTTCTCTGTGAAGATGAGGATGAATCGAAGGAGCAACCGAAGACAACCAGAGACAGGAGGAAGGAGCAGCGGAGCTTTATGTATGCACAATCCCACGAGGCACACAAGTTCCCAAGTCAACGCTTGGCCCCATGAGAAGATTTCGCAAGGCCAAGCCTAAAAAACTCTCTCGTATTTTATCAAGTTCCATTTTCCATTAACGGTGCATTCAAGGTCTAGTATGGGGAAGGGGGGGGCCTCTTGCCCGTGACGGCACGTCCAGTAACCCTCTCGCATCTGACGACTTCGCTCATGTACCCTTATCCAGCTCGCATTAGCATCGAGCTACGAAGTACGCAGGCCCAATAGAGGAGATGCTCCGCGATACCGAGGCCCCGGTTCCATAGAGTAATGCCAATATGCGAGAGAGAGATACCGCTAATAAGATCAATGGCAGCGGAAAACGGAGTCTCGAGAATGCTCGCCTGACTTTACAAGAATTTTACTCACTTGCCCGCTTCGTGCCTGCCAAGGTTCAATGTTGTTGGGCGTAGGTAGATCTCGTTACTTTAGCTACTCCCCGGCTCCGATACGACTTACACGCAGCCAAAAACCGCAAAAGCGGCGCCGCTGAATTTTTTTTCCCTATTTTTTCTCTCTCTTTTTTTCCCTAAACTATTAAGAAAAAGGGTAATCACGCCGTTTTCCCAGCCTCTCGCAGCCAATGACAGGCCCAAACGCAAGTCGATATATTGGGTGGTAGGAATGATCCGATGTCGTCCGCTACGGCGGCGCAGGTGGCCATGTCTTGACGTAAAATCCTGTTGTCTTTTGAGAGCGTTTGAGCAAGTTTCCCTGGGTCTGTTTTGCCCTATTCGGAAGACCCAAGCTAAAATTCTGGGGCCGAAGTGGTGCGCTCCGGGTCCCTCTAGGTCCTTATAACTGGGTCTTTGTTTTTGCGCCTGTCCAATGTTGGAGGTCGAACGGGGGAACGCGGCGAGCTTTGCCAAGATCGGGGGCGTTTGGCAAGGGTCTTAGCGCGGGATGCTGATCTGGGAGTTGATGTTCTAGTGTAGTGTAGAACCATACGAAGTAGTGTAGAACCACCACAGACGGCATCGTTCCGCTTGCCTACACGCTAGCTAGAGTTTCTAACGAAGTACGAAGTAGTGTAGTCTGCATTTTTTACACTATTTTCGTAGACAAATGGGGAGGTCGTCAGTCGTGACCATAGAGATCGACGTTATTACGAAGTCCATGGCGACCCTTGGCAAGGCCGGGACCCCCATCTTGACTGACGCCCACGGAAATATCTCACATATCTCAATCTCAAACGGGCACCCTCGCGAGACCTAGACCTCTCCTGGCACGAAGGGGCTTTTTTGTCGTCTTACCCTCCGCACATGCCTACTTTGTAGGTTTTCATCTGTCATCGCAAAAGTTTTAGTTTGTTGTTTGAAAACAACATTGAAGAGTCACTCCATTTTTCGTATGACCTCGGGGAAGTTCTCTTTGGACAGTCGCCGAAAGGTGCAAGCCGCTCCTGCACTAGCCAAAACTCGTTGCTAACCTCAAGTAACAACTTCGCTTACACTCCCACTACTCGTTTAATCAAAAAGTAATCAACCACGTTGACTGGGATTGCGCCCCCGCCCCCCCACGAGTAGTACAAGAGAATGTCCTGAAATGCCAAGGTCATGACGTCGATTGACAACGGCTCCATGTCGAAGATGGAAGTGGATTGTCACAGGTCTGAGAGGCACACGCATGTTGACGTAGAGCGGCAGACAATGGGAGTTCGAAAAGCCCTTCCTCTGCCCTTCCTCGGTAGACGAAGCCGACATATCTAGTTTACTCAAACTCGTACATTATGCTAGATCCAAGGAGGATCGAAATAGAGCCGCATGCTGTTAGATTGGATGTTAAATTGCTCTCACGAAATACATTGAGGAGCCCATGGCGCCTGCAAGCTGCCCAATATAGGACTCATACCCACTCAACTGCATGCCGAGACCCGGATAACTTGCTCATCATATAAAGTGGATTACTAGTGTAGTGCACGTACGCTATGGGCGGACACAGACAGTTCAGCTTGGCCAGCCAACGACCAACACTGAACGGAACTTACCTTCCTCTACTCGGTAGTCACGCAAATTTTGCAGGGCAAGCCCGAGGCATCGGATCCGAAAACGGACTGGACACTACTTCGTACGAAGGTGAAGAAGTACAGTAACTACCAAAGATTCAAAAGTGCTTTCAAGGTCAAGGCCTTTATAGATTACAAAGCGCCAGCGCCTCAATGTTCATTCTTATCATCACCAATCCCTATCTCACCCAAGTGAGATGTTATAGGTACAAGTCTTTGCCTTCGCCGCCTTCCTACGATTTTGTTTCCGCCGTACCAAGAGCATAGAGCTCCTTCGGTCTCTGATTCGCATCGCAGCTCGAAAACTTCCACCAGCTCGAGTGCCACGAACCAGCAATGTTCACCATACCCCACTATAAAAAGGAAGATGTCAGTTTTCCCTCTCCCTCATATCCAGACCCTACGGGGAAGATATAGAATAAAATATACTATCATCTTTTATCACGTACCTTGATAGGTCCTGGCATAGGCGGCCAGTTCGTCCAAAGCGGAGCCTCAGCCGTCCGATCCAAGTTCAGCAAGAAGAAAGGCACCACATCCAACAGCCCGGCCTTAGACACCGTGTTCTTGCCCCACGACTTGAACATGGCCGCTGCTGCGGCATGCTCGGGCGTTCCAGCCTGAGGGGCCTTGGGGTGGCTCGCCATGTTTGCGATGGTGTCGATCTCGCTGTGGAAGTGGTTTTCGAAGGGTTCGTGGAAAGAAGCCATGATCCGACGGAGGTCTTCGCCAGAGAAATCCGAGGGGGATTTTAGGGAGGTGAGGTAGGTGTTGAATTCGCCGAGGCCACCAAGGAAGGATTCTGGAAGAAGAGAAAGAGTCAAGTTAACAAAATGGGGTTCTTTTCCATATCTCCCCGGCGGCGAAAATCGAAAGTGGGTATTTCTTACCATGTTCCTCGTGAGTCTGCGTCCAAATATCCTTGTCGCCGAGAAGATCTACGACCTGGGTGAAAAGCGTTTCTTCCTCATCGTCGTGGTGGGACTTGACAAATTTGAACCAAGTCAGAGAGTATGCGATGAAATCGGCCTTGTCTGCCTCGGTGATGTGGGGTGCCTGGAGCCATATGGAATTGAATCCGCGAATGATGCAATTGTGTAGCATCGCCATGTGGCTTGCGCCGGTGGTGAAGATGTCATTCTGGAGAAGAGGAAAGGAAAAACAAATTAGCCAAAAAATTCCCAACTGACTTGACTTTCTGGCCGGTTTGAAATTCGACCCGAGAAATGGGAGATCTTCGTCCTCACCTTTGGGGTCTCATCCTGTTGTGTAGAGAGATACAGCGGCGTCTGAACAAGCTTCATAGGCCCATCGGCCCAGGGCTTGTCGCTGGGTGCCTGACTAGCCATCATAAAAGGAGCTCTGGTAAATAATACGCCGAAGAGAACAGCCAAGCTAGCAAGGAACAGTTGAAATGCCCGATTGAGCATTGGAAGAAGTCGCGAAGCGGAATTGACGAGGAATTGAAACGTTCGAAGCTGTGTGGAAGAGTGGGGGAATGCGATGCTTATGTGGATTTATAGTTTGACAACTTTGGTAGGTTCAGATCTTGGACTGGATCGAATCAAGATCAAGATAGTTTAGTCGTTTTCGGTGGGCCGGATCATCTCTAGACACCGACCGGCTAGCATTGATTTCGTCATTCAAACCTTCCCGTCGACATCAGGCCATTCTTCGTCTCATTCATGATGGAGGAACAGTGCAACAGGTCAAGCTCAGAGCGGGAAGCAGGGGAAGGTGGAGGGGTCGCTGATTAAATCGACGGTTTTGATTGGACAGGACAAGGGAGCTTCAATTGAAATGCGGGTACCTGGTACCTTCCCTCATAATTAGTCAGCGAAGATTGGCGTTGAAATGGAAAGAGCGGACCAACTACGACCCCAAGCTCCGAACTGTGTCGGCCTCGTGAAGTACGAAGTAAACTTGTAAATTAACAGAGCAACAATAGGCTGCTGGACTGCCCGCCTCACTGATCCGCAATGACTGTCTCAAAACCTGCACTATTACTTCGTAGTTACCGAAACGACCCACTCCAAACTACACTAACTACGAAGTACACTACATCAATTGTTGACCAATACCGTCCGTCATGGATTCCTCGTCATCTTGCGTCGAAGATGTTGATCAACGTCAACTACGAAGTAATCTACAAAAAGCCTCCAAAAGGGGACGTTTGCTGATGCTTGAAACGACAGCATTCTTGCCCTGCCAGAGAGAGTTTCTCAAGATCAGAATCTTCCTGCCTTTCAAGAGTACCGAGATATTACATCTCTAACTCAACAGTGATGCTGTTGACATACTATGCAAAGATCTTGGATCCACTTACACACACATCATTCATCTATTCTCCGCATGCCCCAAGACAACCTCCCGCCAGATTCACCCATCTCCGATCATCCGGGTGAGCTGCGGGCTATATGACGGCAGGCATAGACCTCCCCGCAGCAATCAATTCCTCATGGTTGCTTGAAAAAGTCCCGACGCCTATTATGGCATCGTGGGGTGTTCCCGAAGATCAAATAGTATTTTGCGGGTGGAGGGAAGTTATTAGGTCCGCAATATCAGCCCCGGCTAAACTCGACCTCAAGAGCGCCTCTCCGCGAAGCCAATGTCTATATTCTACCCGGGGAGAGCCCAAGAAATGATCCACCGAGAGCAGTGATCATCGGTTCGATATGTGAGATTGAGATCTGAACAAATCAAAGAAGCGTGCTGGGCTTTAGAAACAAAACTATCGTCTACAGCCCTCGTCGTCGTGTAGATGTCCTCATCAAGGCTAAGACTTCAACAGGGACCATCGGGAAATATATAAATCGATTGTCTGGCTGGTCGCTCTTAATTTAGAGCCTCACTAATATCACTACTATACCTCCCTCATATTCAATGGGCGAATGTGACGGCTAAGCTGGTAAATAAGAAGACGAGATGGACGCAAGGAACACAGAAACGGCCACACACTTA
>JUDQ01000528.1:7083-19180 GCA_000812075.1 Scedosporium aurantiacum
GTTCGGAAACAACCCGTCCACTCCTTCCGGGTTCCATTACATTCATTTAGGCTTGACTGTCTCCCAGCTCTTGATCCCAATTTTCGATACACCAACGTTTCACGATTTCAATCACCAAATCCCTGGTCCCAATAGTATCCTCTTTCCTTGCTTGATAGGAACAGGACGACACTCTTTTGCATAGTTTCACTATCCAGTCGCGTATTCGCTCTTTCACCTTTAACCTCTTAGTCTTCCACCTGGACTTTCACGACTCCGCGACATATCCATTACCCCATCGGTTTATACTATTATATGCCTTTTAATAAGTCCAACTAAGACCACTCTTTTCTCTCTCGATATCTCGACGACCATTGACCCGGCCGCTCGAACTACGTCGATTCCGAACGCAAAGAAAAGAACTCGTCGAACCATCGAACAACACGCTCCCACGCCCTATACTTGTTCGTTCGAAATTCCAAGAATGGCCACGAAACTAGAGCCTTCGGCGCTTGCTCCGAATGCCGGGACACCGGGTGTCCCGACCCCTTCCCCTTCGCCTGGATCCTCGGTCACACCCATCAAGACCGAGCCTAAGACGGAACACAAGTCACTGACCAATATAACGCCTACTAATGGTCAGACCCCGTCGAGGAGGCCCCCTCGAAAGAGTACCTTGACCCAGCAGCAGAAGAACCAGAAGAGGCAGAGGGCAACCCAGGACCAACTCGCGACTCTCGAGCTCGAATTCAGCAAGAACCCCACTCCCACTGCTGAAGTTCGAGACCGGATAGCTGAGGAAATCAACATGACACAACGATCTGTCCAGATCTGGTTCCAGAACAGGTGGGTGTTCCAGGAGACGTAATTGGAGCTGTCGCTATACCTATAGCATGCTGACTTGGAAAAAAATGAGATAGGCGCGCCAAGATTAAGCTCATGGCGAAGAAGCATCTTGAGAATGGAGAGGATCTGGATTCGATCCCCGAGTCCATGCGCCAGTATCTTGCCATGCAGGCCATGGAATCCGGAAAGGGTCTTGGCGGAAGCTTCTTAGGCCGCGCCGGACTCTTCCCCTACGGAAATGGGATGCTCCTTGGCGGTGACCCGACCGGCCAAGGCAAAGTTCGTAAGTAGTATCAATTTCGACTCTGCTACTGTCCCCTTTACTCCCGATTGCAGTTATATCTGGCCCCGACCTACATTGGAGTGCAGGACTACGCCTCCGTCTACTTACTGGCATGGTACTGACTGATCGTGCCTAGTCATTCAACATCTCACCTGCCGTGCTCTGAGCATTGGCACCTGGACGCGTGTCGGACAGAATATGATGGATCTCATCATCTTCTACTCTCCTGACAAGTGTACCATGACCTACTACATCAACAACGAACAGGCCGGGTACAAGATTGAGTACCCGTTTGCCTACGTCAAGAGTATTTACCTCGAGAACAATGAGGGAGACCCCACTAAACCTGGTGGTATTGTGATTGAGCTAAACCGCCCGCCCCACTTCTTCATGGACTCGAGCACAAACGCTCAGGGTTTCTATCAGGTGAACGATTTCACTGAAGACCTCCAGGCTTCGCGATGCCTCATCCACCGCCTCGGTGGGAGCCCCAAGGTTCTCAGCGGTCAGCTTGCCAAGCTCGTTTCCCTCGAGTCTTTCATGAACCGCCACCTTCACCACGCCCCGCCACCCATGTTCGACACGCACGCACTGTCAGTTTCTGCTCCCGTGTCACCGACAGCGCGTCCTTCCTCTCAACCCAACTTCGCCCAGCCGCACGTTGGCATGTTCCAGGAATCGTGGGGCATCAACAACATGCAGCCTGGCATGCGCGGACCCGGCCATAAACGGCAACGAAGCCGCTCCGTTCCCATGCCTGTGGACTTTTCCCTGTTCCAGACGCCGATGCCGTCCTTCTACATCCAGCAGCCTGGCGAAGCAGCGCCCCAACCGGCCAGCCCTAATATTTTCGCGCCTGTGCCCCAGCAGCCCCACGGCATTGGACCGAACCTGCGAATCGACACTCAGGCTGGCTTCGGTCTCGACATGCGCCAGTACCCCATGTCGGCGACCACTGCTTCGCCCTCGGATTTCTCGAGCCCGAATTTCTTCGCTGCGCAAGGACCCGAGCCGACTCCTCTTCCAGTCAATACTCCGTACAGCAGCACGTTCCTCTCGCCCATGGTTAACCCGTCGAACATGCCTCCTCCCTCCGTCTCGCCCCTGTCCTTCAACGGCCCCTCGGAACCCTCGATCGTTGAGCAGTCGCCTCCTATGGCCATGCTAGGCCGCCCTGCTTCCGCCGATGCCTACCAGATGAACGATTCTTGCGCAGTATCCGACGACGGCTCGAACCTGAACGAAATGTACTCGAAACATAGTATCAACCTTCCTCTCCACCCTCACTCACCTGCCTACGTCGAGCAGCAGCAGTCCGAGGTGGACATGAACCAGCTTGTCCAGTTTGATTCGGCTGAGCCGTCAAGCCTTTCTCCCGAGTCTATGGGACATGGACTCGGCCAGGGCGGACCTCAGGGGATGACGCAGCCTACACCTCAAGCTGCCCAATAAACGGCGCCACGGTGCTAATAGACTGACTCCCAAGGGGAATAACAATATCGATTGATTGGAATCTTGGGATAGAGATGTGGAAGGGCGTAACAAATTGGGAAAGGGCTTTGAAACAGCAATCTACGACGACGAAATGAGTTATTCTGATATCCAAATTTTGCCTCCTTTTCCCTTTTATTTTCATTTTCTATTTTGGACTTGGTTTCTTTTTTTTTCTTTTTCCGTTTTGTTCTTCTCTCCCCCTTTTCCTTGTCGTTGAAAATATTGTCTTTGTTTCCTTTGTCGTTTCATGTTGACATCATTATACCAGGCGTTTCTGGTGGTTTTTGAGACTATACCTAGAGTTTTTTTCCCCCTCCCCCTGGCCCTGTGCTATTTTTCTCTTCCCGTTACTGTCTATTCCTTATCTGTTTTCTGCACGCTTTTGTCTCTTTGTCGCTTCTGGTTTACGCGACGCGGGGCTCTTGACGTACATTCTCCGGACATGATGGGTTGCTTTAGTTCAGCACGTTCGATTCGGGCAGTCGCTTGCCGACTCCAGACGCATCAGGGCGTCTTTTGTTCTCGATTTCGTTTAGTGGGTGGGATTGATTGCCCGGTCGAGTCCAGTGGGTTGGACGACTGAACACGACTTGGGGAGTTCGTCTTTTGGCATCAATGTTTTCCTTTACCGCGCAGGACATAATACTGTTCTTACCTGCCCAGCGCGCATCTCCAGTATTAGCAGAATACGAGAGCCCCTTCTCTTGTCGAGAAGACGCTAGGTTCTCAACCTAATAATTGACTCCATCATATACATTTTGCACAGTCACCTGGATTCATTTTGGCCTCTGCATAGAATCTTTGTCTTGTGTGTGTTCGCTCCTGCAGTCAAGCTCGTGGCAGGTTGCCTTGTTAGGCCACGCAAGCTCCGCGCGGATCGGCAGTCATCATGGCGAATGTGTGAGGCTTTTCTTCTTTAAACTCTGCCGCAATAAGGTTCTTGCTGCAAGCCAGGCCAGTGATAGAGGAGGGTATGCGTCACAGAAATAGAAAGCAAACGAAGAAAAGACGAAAATAGAAGAAATCATCAGTTTTGAAGAATTCCGCGAACGAGCGAACGAGGGAAATTGTGCTACGGTCTCTGATGCAGTTTCATGCCAGAGGTGCTTCGGGCATGTCGAGGGGTGAGACTCGTTGCCGAGTCTGTTCCAAGTTCCAGGACTTGGAATTTTCAAGATGTCTGAGAGGGTGAGAGTGGGTCGAAACGGAAGAGCTTCTTTTCCCGCGGTTTACTGAGCATTGTTTCTACGAAGCTGGGAAATATAGAACGTGATCGTGGTGTAAAAATATTTGAATTGTCCGGATGAGACACGGACTGATTGACGAGGACTTGTCCTTGGTTTCTTTCTCCCTCTCTTTTTTTATTTTTACTTTTTTATTTCTTATTTTTATTTCTTATTTTTCCCTCTCGTTTTTTATTTTTTATTTTTTATTTTTTTTATTTTTTATTTTTTATTTTTTTTATTTTTTATTTTTTTATTTTTTTATTTTTTTATTTTTTTATTATTTTTATTTTATTTTTATTTTATTTTTTATTTTATTTATTTTATTTTTTTTTTACTTCACCTCTTCAACTTGTCTAGAGCGAAAGGGTAACCATGAGCCTCTAGGTCAAGGGAGGGATGGATAGATGGACGCGTAACGGGTGAGTTTCCCATCTGGCCGGGACGTGCTGCAGCATATCAGACATGCAGATTTGGCGCTGGGTATGGATAGGCAAGAGAGGATTGGAACCATTGGTGCCCTGGCTCATTGGGAGTTAGAATCTCTCTTCGCCATTAGGAACAGGAAAATTCTGGAGGACTATTTGCCACATTGGTACGCTAGATAATACTTCTTCGAGAAAGAAAAGGGGGGCTGGGGCAGAACTTGGGAAGCATTTGAATCACACTGCCAGTGAAGATGGGGTTACAGCACCAGTCGTCCGAGCTTGGCTGGCCCAATCCTTTCTCTAGGAAACTAAACTTACACCATGACTTCGTCCATCCAGTCGATATCGAGGCAATCCGGGGTTTAGTGGCACTGGAAGTGGGCTCAACTATGCTTCACATTCTGCCTACTGCCCCCTTGGCGTTTGACTTTTTTCCTTTGGTGGCTTTATGCTTTGGGTCCTCATGCTCGCTTCCCTCGAAGATACAAGAGCATTTTCCTCGCCTCCTTTTTTTGGACATGTTTTTTTGTGGTTCGAATTAAACTCCTTCCATCCACTGTCGATGGGCTGATAGAGTGAACATTCGGTGAACGCAGCATCGGAAGCGCTAGAAGGTGTTTCCGACGGGCGTCTTCTGTATGCATAAACGGAACTAGAGATTGAGGCCGAGTCGGGAGAATCATCCGAGGGTTCCCTGGGCAAGATCAACGAATAGTGTAATCCCTTTGCTCTCTGTTCGGAAAAAATCGAACTTGTCCGGTGCAAAGCTGCAAAGCCTGCTTAGGCTTGAGACAATGTGCGAGGACGACGTTTGACGACGGGCTGTGCGGAGCGGAGTTGTTCTACTTCGTAGTGTTGTGGACATTGTACGAAGTGGACGAGCATTTGATATGTGGCGATACTGATCAATTAAGATCAAGATCAATGTCACTTTGCACATAAAGTTTCGTGGAGTTTACTTCGTAACTACGAAGTCTAGAGTGGGAAACATCACCTTCCCATTGTTCAATGTTCTTTTCCATGCAAGGGCACATGATACGGTCCCTCGGTTCTTCCGTCTCTGGTCTTGCCAAACCCTGTGCTAATCCGACCATGATCGTCTGAATGCTGGCTTGCTCCTGCCACTTGCTTGTTGGAAGCGGGCGGGAGGTCCGGTTTGGGGAGGTACAAGGGAGGGTGCATGTATTTCGTACTCGCATGCATCGATTGACCTACTTCATACTTCGCTGACCTACTTCACATTGTTCGTGCTATTATGGACTCTGTACGGGTGGTCAAGACGGGCACGACCTGCAGACACCGGACCACACCACGAGCACACCAGAACTAGTACGAGCACCCTGCGTCAGGCTTTTGAGTTACACTCCACTCCACCATCACAATGCACCACCACGCCAGCGACCATCCCCGCGAAAGCTCTTCTTCCGACCACCACGAGCTTTTAAAGAGGGGGGATCGCGGCGGACTCAGCCACCAGACCGCGCCAGCAATGATCCGGATCGCCCATGATTGGATCAATCGTGGATCTGCCTTTTTTCAGGTTCTGAAGTGTGCGCCCCGCCGTTGGCGGTCTACTTTTTTGCAGAAGTACTCGTCCAAGAAGTAAACTACGAAGTACTTCGGTGTAAACTACTCCTTCAGTGTTTTATCCCGATTTTTGACAGCGGACCGGGTTGAGACTTTGTTTGAACTCGAGCAATTGTTACTGGTGATCCTGGTGGTCGGGAGACTGGAGGACGCCGACCACGAATCCTCAAATCCCGAGTACGAAGTGTTAAAGTGTTAAACTGGTACCAAATTAATACGGATTTTGGGCCTGCCCCATATTAACGAAACAACCCCATCAGGGAGAGAGGATCACATTGATTGCCGCCCTGTGGCGGGTTTTAGTGAAGAACGCATGTGTGCTTGCGTAAGTACCGCTAACAATAAGTAAAGATACTTCGTAGCCAGAACTTAATGGTGGTTTATCCTAGGACCCTGGGACTGGAAACTGGAAACAGCAACTCGACCGCAAACATCGTCAACGTCAACGGGGCCTCACCTGTCATTTTCCCTCACTCTCATCCCACGCTTCTTCCCTTGCTATGCAGTCGCTATCACTGAATTGATCTCAATACCATCCAATCATTCTATATAGACCTGGCTGGCTTTCTGTGTCCATTCTTTTATTTGTTCCTCTCTTGGGGGGAGCCTGAATCCTTCCCATCCATCAACTTGCCTGGAGAGCCTGGCGAGCCAAGCCTATTTTGTGGTTTTTACCCGTCCCTGCACCACCTTCCCAGTCCGCCGACTCGACGATCCCAGTAATTGCCAGACACCCCATGATTGCTGCACTCGTCCACGTTCCGCCAAGTGTTTAAGTTGCTTGGAACACCCAGGGAATATCAGGGAATATCATCGCCAATCAACTTCCATCCACACCACACGAGACTGCCCTGCTGATGAACTTTCGTTGAATCGAAACTTGCCAAACTACATTCTTTTTCTCTATCTGTTCCAGTTTCGGGCCCCGGAATTATTTTTCCCTATCCTCGTGCAAGGTTTCGGAGCTCCTTGTTGAGCTTCACCGTTCTTTCGTTTTATTTTCCTTCGACTGCCGTGACCTCGGCAGTTCACACCACTTCAAACTATCGAATTCCCCGAAACAGGACGGGGTCCTGGGAATAGAAGACAGCAATTAAGAGACCCGACCTTTCGCGAACCGAGCCATCTGACCTTCGTCGACGGATGGTGAATCTTCTCTAGACCTCATGGCCTCACGCCCGAGCGGGGACCGACCTCGCGACTCCTCTCACCCGCGAGTCCCGAATGATCCCGCTCGATCTCGATCTACCCGCTCCCTCGACCACCCTTCCGGCCCTTACCTTGCTCCCTCTGGAGATCGCTCTCCGGCCCATCGATATCAGTTCGACCCATCCTCCTCCTCTACTATAGCTAGCCCGACCAGCGCGAGATTAAATCGCTCGACGTCTGCTACGAATATCCGCAATGACTACGATCGTCAGCACGTGCGATTCTCTCACCACGATACCTCGAGGTCTCCGTCTAGGGCACCGCCGGACTCCTCCACCGCCAAGAATTCCGAGAAGCTCTCTATGAACGATGGTGTGCCTACCTTCTCCGTTACCGCTACCCCGAGCGCCGCGACCATGTCCGACTACACCTTCACCTCGAAATTCGGGCTTCTGAGGCCCTCGCGCCTGAACGACACCGCCGATGCCGTCAAGCACCGTGCCGCGTCTCTCTACCGCCGGTACATCATTGAGGGCCTATTGCGCCAGAAGCCTCTGCCACCCAGCCGCGATGGACGCCATATCCCGCTGGATATCTCGAGCCACTGCCCCCAGGACCTAGTGGACGAGAGGTCTGGGAAGCCTTACATGAACAACTTCATCAGGTCTAGTCGATATACTGTGTGGGATTTCCTGCCCAAGCAGCTCATCTTCCAGTTTAGCAGGCTGGCCAACTTTTACTTTTTGGTTATGGGCACCATGCAAATGATCCCCGGCCTGAGTACGACCGGCAAGTACACCACCATAGTGCCGCTCGCCATCTTCGTGTCGTTCAGTATGGCAAAGGAGGGCTATGATGACTATAGGCGGTATACCCTCGACAAGGCGGAGAACCGCAGCAGTGCCTGGGTACTTCGTGGTACCAAGGACAGCTCCGGCACGAGGCGACCTAACAAGCTAATAGAGCGCGTCAAGAACCGTTCTGGCAAGACAGAGTCATCGAGGGATGAAGAAGACGTGGTTGAAGAAGCACAGCAGGATGGTGACTGGATGCGCGTCGAGTGGCAGGACATGGTAGTTGGTGACATTGTCCGCCTGAACCGTGACGATAACGTTCCCGCCGACCTCATTCTTCTTCACGCTACCGGGCCCAACTGCGTTGCCTACATCGAGACGATGGCCCTCGACGGAGAGACCAACCTAAAGAGTAAGCAGGGCTGCCCGTTACTCGCAGGTCGCTGTCATAACCTTGACGGCCTTCGATCGGTTCAGGCTGAGATTGTTTCCGAGGACCCAAACCTTGACCTTTACAACTACGATGGACGCGTTACCGTCAACGGCGAGACCTTGCCGCTCACCTCGAACAATATCATCTACCGAGGCTCAACCGTGCGCAACACGACCGAGGCGATTGGACTTGTCGTCAACTCGGGTGAAGAATGCAAGATTCGAATGAATGCTCACAAGAACATTCGTGCGAAGGCCCCTGCCATCCAGAGCATCGTCAATAAGATTGTCCTGTTCCTCGTGTTCTTAGTCGTCATGCTCAGCATTGGTCTGACTATCGGATACTACCGGTGGAGGGCTGGCTTTGAGAAGCACCTGTGGTTCCTCATGGGCGCTAGCCTGTCTTTCAAGAACATCTTCATCGCCTTCCTCCTAATGTTCAATACCCTTATTCCCTTATCACTCTACATTAGTCTCGAAATTATCAAGCTCGGTCAGCTTTACTTCCTCGGCGACGTGGAGATGTACGACCCTGTCACTAACACACCCATGGTGGCCAATACCATGACCATTCTTGAGAACCTTGGCCAAGTAAACTACGTCTTTTCCGACAAGACGGGTACTCTTACGGATAACGTCATGCGCTTCCGCAAAATGTCCGTGGCCGGTATGCCGTGGCTCCACGACATGGATGTCAAGCGCGATGAGGCCGACAAGCAGCGCAAAATTGAAGAGTCCGAACGGCTGCGCAAAAGCAAAAAGAAGAAGAAAGCGAAGCAGTCAGCCGTCGCTGCTACTACATCTCAAGGCAAGGTACTTGTTGATGATGACGACAATAATGACGATGACGCGGCTACTGGCGTCGGCGTCGGTGGTCCGGCCGGAGCCCGTGAGAGCTTTGCGTTATCCGACCTAGGCTCGCCTGTTTCGCCTGTTACTCCTGGTGGTCACTTCTTCCGCGGCGCCGTTGCATCGTCGTCTAGGTCCATGACTCGTGTGGCAGCTGCTGGTTCAGAGCCGAAAACGGAGCAACTTCTGCGCTATCTCCGCGAGCGTCCCAATACCTCCTTCTCGAGGAAAGCGAGGCACTTTATCATCTGCATGGCGTTGTGCAACACTTGCTTGCCAGAAATCAAGGAGAATGGACAAATTGCGTATCAGGCGGCATCCCCCGATGAGCTAGCCCTCGTCGAGGCTGCCCGCGACCTTGGCTATGAGATGATTGACCGTCCTGCCGATAGCATCAAGTTGAAGTACACCGACGTCACCACTGGGAATACCGTTATCGAAGTGTTTGAGATCCTCGATGTCATCGAGTTCACGAGCAAGCGGAAGCGCATGTCCATTATTATCCGAATGCCCGATGGTCGCATCTGTGTCTTATGCAAGGGCGCCGACAGTGCTCTCTTGCCGCGTTTGAAGCTGAGCAATCTTGCCATCCAAAAGGCTCGTGAAGTCGAGATCCAAGCAAACAGGCGCCGTAGTCAGGAGCAAGAGAATATCATCCGCAGGCGCAGCTTGCACGGAACTCCCCGCAACAGCATGGCTCTAAGTCGTTCTTCGACGTCCGGCGTCCGACCGGCGCTTGCTAAGGCTCGCGCGTCGCTCGACTTTAGGCGCATGTCGACGGATGTTGGTCGTGAAAGCCACGACTTCCGCAACCTTCGCAAGTCGATGAGTGACATGGGGGTGACCTCTCCGACCGTCGCTTCCAAGAATGATGGTTACCTTTCCCCGCGACCTAGTTTAGCTCTATCTACATATGAAATGCTTGAAAGCCTCGTCGACGAGTCTGTCGCCGTTAACGAAGGTACTGTCTTTGAACGGTGTTTCCAGCACACGGACGACTTCGCCACCGAAGGTCTGCGTACCCTTCTCTTCGCGTACCGCTACATCGAAGAAGATGATTATCGCACATGGAAGAAGATTTACCACGAGGCAACGACGAGCTTGGTTGATCGGCAGGAGAGGATTGAGGCCGCTGGTGAGCTGATTGAGCAAAAGTTTGACCTTGCCGGGGCGACTGCCATCGAGGACAAGCTGCAGGAGGGTGTGCCGGAAACCATTGACAAGCTGAGGCGAGCAAACATCAAGGTCTGGATGCTCACGGGTGACAAGAGGGAAACGGCCATTAACATTGGTCATTCGGCGCGGGTATGCAAACCGTTTTCGGAGGTTTACATCCTTGATGCCAACTTGGCGAACCTCTTTGACACGCTCACGTCGACGTTGACCGAAGTCGGCCGCGGCATGGTGCCACACTCTGTCGTGGTCGTTGACGGACAGACGCTTTCCGACATCGATGACGACAAGACTCTTAGCGCTCTGTTCTATGATCTTGTTGTTCGCGTCGATTCCGTCATTTGCTGCCGAGCCTCGCCTTCGCAAAAAGCCCAGCTTATCAAGAAGATTCGTCACCACGTTCCCAAGACGATGACGCTCGCAATCGGCGACGGCGCCAACGACATTGGTATGATTCTTGCCTCCCACGTTGGCATCGGCATCTCAGGTCGTGAAGGCCTGCAGGCAGCTCGTATCGCCGACTACTCGATCGCTCAGTTCCGGTTCCTCCAGCGGTTGCTTTTCGTGCACGGGCGGTGGAACTATATCCGCACCAGCAAGTATGTCCTCGCGACGTTTTGGAAAGAAATCTTCTTCTTCATGGCCCAGGCGCATTACCAGCTGTTTACCGGCTACACGGGCACGTCGTTGTACGAGAACTGGAGCTTGACCGTCTTCAACGGCGTGTTCACTTCGATTCCCGTCATCATTTTGGGTATTCTAGACCAGGACCTCAGCGCCAAGACGTTGTTAGCGTTCCCGGAGCTGTACAACTTCGGCCAGCGGTGCAAGGGTTTTAACTACACGAACTTTATCATCTGGAGCGTACTCGGCGCCCTCGAGTCTTGCATGTTGTTCTACGTCGTGTGGGCCGTGTACAGGAATATGCAGTTTACGTCTGATACTTCCCTCTACGCCATGGGGAGTGCGTGCTTTACGGTTGGTGTCTTGTTCATCAACATTAAGCTCCTGTAAGTGTGAATGAACTCTCTATTTCTCTCCCTCACCCTCTCTCACTCACACATACACATACACACACTCTCTCTGCGTTGGAGAAACAAAGTTCCGATGACTAACCTAGAAGACAGCGTCCTTGAAATGCACAACAAGACAATCATTACTGCAGCTGGTCTCTTCCTCTCCATCACTGGGTGGTTCATGTGGAATCTTCTCCTCGGCGCCATCTATCCCAGCGGCCTCAAGATTTACCAAGTACCAGGCGCGTTTATGCACAACTTTGGACACACCCTCACGTGGTGGACCCTTGGCTTGCTCGTACTGCTCAGCCTCATCGTCGTCGAGCTGATTTTCGCTGCCGTACGACGAGTGTACTGGCCGGGCGACTGGGACATTATGCAGAGAGTCGAAAAGGAAGGCCGAATTGAGGAGATGCGCCTGGAGGTGGATGCGGAGAGGGGAGAGATTGAGGGCGCAGATGTGATCGATACCAGCCCCGTTACCGACGGCGCAATGGAGATGAGGGAGGTGAGGATCACCGGAGACACGCTGACCGTGCCTGGCGCGGCGGGAAGCGAGGTTCGGACGAGTTTCCAGGAGATGAGATCGAGCTTCCACGACAATCGATCGAGCTTCCAGGAAAACCGACGCAGTTTCCACGAACGAAGGGCGGACGCCGCGGCGCACAGGTGGCCGCGGCGATCACATGATGAGTACGTTAGGCCATCGTTTACTCCTTTGGCCGAGGAGAGGAGGAATCCGTTTGATAGAGTGGGCGCCCAAAGTAGCCTGCCCGAAGATGGCAGAGAGAGTTGAGATCCTACACACACACACACACACACACACACACACACACACACACAC
>JUDQ01000529.1:0-12770 GCA_000812075.1 Scedosporium aurantiacum
CCCCCCCCCCAAAAGAAAGTCCCGCTCTAGTCCGATCTCGACATCCACCCTAGACAAAGCAAAAAAGAGAAAAAAGTCCAAAAACACCGTCGCGCTCTACGCACGAGTGCATCCATTTATATCGCAGGGAACGCGGTAGCCTCTATCATCACTTATGCGCTTCTCCAGTCCTTTCGGCAACCGATAACGCCATAGAACCTGGCGAGGTTGGTCCGATTTCCTGAACAGAATTCTCCTCCCGACCGGTAACGCGACCTTGTACCATACGTCACCTTCCTTTTCCCACCGCTCCTCTCGTGCCCGCCCGAAAACAAACTCTTCAACAACTCCGCGACGCATTTTGAAATCATCGTCGATCCCATTTATTTCCCTCGCGCATCGATTGAGAGACCGCAGCGACTCCCGACCCGCCCCTTTTCGCTCCTCGCAAGCACCGCACGCCTCTGACTCTCCAGCACCACGTCGACCCCGATCTCGAAGTGGACTCCGAGCCGTTGATGATGGCACAACACGTGCCTCATCAGGCGAAGGACAAGAGGCGCGTCAAGGTCTATGAGCTGCGCAATAATGACTGGTTTGATAGAGGCACTGGCTTCTGTAAGGCTGCCTTTACGCAGGTGAGTCGCTGAATCCGTTATCTTAGGCAGCGGCGAAAGAAAACCCAGCGCGTCCGGTTATCGACACACGAACAATCCTCCAACTTCCTAAAATTACTGGATACATCTGCTGGGCAGCCTTCGATCTTTACTACTATTCGGAGATCTGGGACACGCTAACAGTGAATACTAGTCCGACGATGGCCAGTGTCGCGATGCTCGGGTAATCGTCGAGTCTGAAGACGAACCAGACCGGCTACTGCTCGACACAAGTATATGCAGGGAAGATGGATTTCAGAAGCAAAGAGGCATGTCTATTTTATTTTATTTCATTTTGTCTTCCCTCCCTTCAATCTTGTCCCCCGCCTGCCTCTTTCCAGAGATTACCTCACCTCATTGAAGCTAACTGTAATTCAGATACGCTCATCGTCTGGACAGAACCCAACAGCGGGCTCGACATGGCCCTCAGTTTCCAGGAACCAGAGGGCTGCGCCATGATATGGTTTGTGCCCTTCTTTCGATACCCTCTCTATCTAGCGAGGCATGGTTACTCTGAGCGAATGGACGGGTTGTCTAACGAGCTACGATAGGAAATTCGTGAACAGTGTCCAGCAATCAACCCAAAATGGCCTCGGCGCCGCAGGTTTGTGTCCTTGCCTCCTCGAGTCCGGATAGTCTAGAGGTCGCGCAATGTACTAACGTACTCGAATAGACGATAGTTTGTCCGATGACCTTACTATGGATCTAGCCGCGACAGTCTCCCTCCCCCCAGTCGAGTTAGGCAATCTCAACGATATTGACACGAAGATAAGGATAGTGAGTTCAACAGGTGCTGGTAGGGACGCCCTGGCGAAATATATCCTTAAGGAGGACTACATCCGCAAGATGATACCCCTTGTCGAGACGTCGGAAGACTTTGAAAGCCTGCCAGACCTCCATCGACTCTGCAGCATCATGAAGACGGTTATCCTATTGAACGACCCGGCACTTATCGAGCATGTGGTCTCCGACGAATGTATCGATGCGGTTGTCGGCGCTCTCGAATACGACCCAGATTTCCCAAACCACAAGGCGAACCATCGCGCGTGGTTGAATGGTCAGGGCCGCTTCAAAGAGGTTGTTCCTATCGAAGACGAACATATCCGGCACAAGATCCACCAGACGTACCGGCTGCAGTACCTAAAAGACGTCGTACTGGCGCGCATTCTCGACGACCCTACCTTTTCCGTCCTCAATTCTCTCATCTTCTTCAACCAGGTCGAGATCGTCCAACACCTCCAAGGCAATGCAGTATTTCTCAACGAGCTCTTTGGCATCTTTAAGTCGCCGAACCAGGACCCGAAACAGAAGAAGGACGCCGTCCTGTTCATCCAGCAGTGTTGCGCTATAGCTAAGAACCTTCAGCCACCCGCGCGCCAGGCTTTGTATAACAACTTCCTTGCCCACGGTCTTCTCCAAATCATCAACTTCGGTCTGCGTCACCCGGACGTAGGCGTAAGAGTTGGAGCGACTGACATCCTGGTCTCCCTAATCGACCACGATCCACAGATGATCCGAGCGACGATATATCGACAACTCAGCGATGGCCAGCCTCCTTTGACGGATTCGTTAATTGAGCTCTTGCTGGTTGAGGTTGACTTGGGCGTGAAATCCCAGATATCAGACGCGTTGAAGGTTCTCTTGGACGGCACCCCGGTGGCTCAGGTTCAGGATAACATCACGAGAGCTACAGGAGATTTCGCTGGCGCTGGTAGGAGGACTATGGATCATAACCCCCAACAGGAGCTCTTCCTGGAACGCTTCTATGAGACTTCGGCAACAAAACTATTCAAGCCCCTTCTCGACCTCGAAGGCAAGACTAAGCTTTCCTTCACAACACAACAAGCATCCATGTTTTCGTATCTCATCGAGATACTCTGTTTCTTCATCCGCCAGCATTACCACCGCAGCAAGAGTTTCGTGCTTCAGAGGAACATTTCGCAACGAATTTTGCAGCTACTTCAGACTGAAGAGAAGTATCTCAAGCTAGGTGAGTCTTGACTGTGCTGCTATATATATATATGGACGACCTATGTTATGAGCCAAACCACTGACCACCCCAAACTTGTAGTTGCGATCCGGTTCTTCCGCCAGCTGTTAGGCCTTCAAGATGTGTTCTACGTCAAGCATCTCATCGACAAAGATGTCTTCGGTCCCATTCTCAATATCTTAGTCGGCGTTATGCCTCGAGACAATCTTCTCGGTTCAGCTTGCATAGAGTTCTTCGAGTTCATTAAGAAGGAAAGCATGAAGGATCTGGTGAAGCACCTAGTCCAGAATTACCGCCCGCAGCTTGTCACACTCAGCAGCCTAGAGACATTCCGTGACATGATTATCCGCTATGACCAAACGCAAGGCTTCACGACGGGTAACGATTTCCTTTTGGATGCGGAGGAGGACGTGACACGTCGGCCGCCGGCGCACGCTAGGATGATGGAGCAACTCCATGACCCGACCGAAGAGGCCTATTGGAACGAAGATGACGAGGAAGAGCAGCAACCGGCAGTCAATACGCAGGCAAAGGCTCCTATTGTTAATGGCACCTCGCCGTCCACGCGACTCGTCGATTACCTTTCCGACGGAGACGAAGAGGAGATGGAGGAAGGCGATGTTGTAAGCACCGGCGTAGTTTCGGCAGACGCGACGACGCCATCGGAGTCGATCATCAAAGGCGGCGGACCTGCTTCGGTGAACGATGCGGAGGCAGCCACGAAGAAGCAGGACGCATCCGTGGGTAGCGCTGATAAGGTGGGAGCAGCGACGGATGATCTGGCTGATGTGGACGGCGTGTCAGATGCTGGTTCCGTCGTGAGCGAGGCCGTCTCCGATACGTCAACTACTTCAGCACCACCGCAAAAGCGACGCCGCGAAGAAGATGACGACGATGACGAGCTTGGAAAGCTGATGCAGAATAAGCGGCGAAACAGCAAGTCGATGTCGACCACCTCCTCGACGCAATCTATCCTTAAGAGGAAACAAAGCTTCAACAGCGCGAGCGGGACGAGTCCTAAAATTTCCATTAGCATCTCATCGACAGGTGGAGGGCTTCGATCATCAAGCGAGGACTCATGATGAGCAGCGTGCGCAATGTGTGGGTCCTTTTTTAAGAACAAAGGGGAAAAACACGCATGAGGTGACGCAAAAGACGGAACAAGGAAGAGTCATGCATTTCTCGATCTTTCCTGCTGGACATCGGCAGGATAATGCGTAGGGACGGGGTTTCGGACTTGGATGGTGGTGTTTGGGGCGCAACAAGGGAGGTTCAACTCTGACTGCTTGCTTACTATGGTTTTTTCTTCCTCTCTTCCTTTTCTTTTCCACTCATTGTGTTATGGATCAGTGGTTTCTATGGGCAAATCCTCCCTTGTTTTCCCAAGCACCGATGGCACAATTGCCGAGGAAACCTCTTGAGAATATGGCAGGGCAAGGGGGAGGGCACCAGAAAAAAAAAAGTGGAAAGGCTGAAGGATATGGCCGGTCTAACCCTGTGTTTTCTTGTTTCGATGAAGCGGACTGGCATGCAGGCTGGCCTGGTGATGAAGTGGCTCAAGCCCGGTCATGCCTTGTAAGAGTTATGGTGTAGATATGATGTCCTTTTTTGTCCTTTTTTGTTTCCCCCGTCCTCTAGTGGCAGATATGGCTATCTAGCGAGGCGAGATGAATCTTTATACCCATCTACAGGAATCGGACTTGTATCGAAGCAGGGGTGGATGATGATTGTGCAAAGCTCTGTACTGTGAACGCATCATGATGGGGTCGTGGCCCAGATGACACCTCTCATTGAGAGGCTACTTCTCGAGTCCACCCACATGAATCCGCCATATTCATTTGTGAAGAAAAAAGCTGGAGAATGAGATAACCTTGCTCTCAATCGACTTGCAGTAGCCCCAGCCAAATTTCCAACTTGCGAGTCTTGTAAGTGGATTAACTTGTTAGGTGTCGGCGGAGCTGAGACAACGAGAATGGCTCTTTAATATGTGCCTGTCACAACGGGTCTCACCCGGGGGGTATGAGAAGGGCCCATGACAATCCAAATCCTCCGTCGAAGCCCGTAGCTGGAAGTTGTGGAGTTGTTGTGAGTTGCGCATACAGTTGTTGTGTTGAAGTTGAAGAATAATCGATTTTTTTTTTGGCTACTGTTATTATCATTTTTTCCATCCCACCAAGATTTTTCACAGCAACCCAAAATTCACCCCACCAAGCCAAACTCTCTTAAACTTTGAACAACACCGGCGGCAGCCTCACCCAAAGCCGTGGCATTCTGATACAGTCCTCGAGGCAGCCAAATAGAACCCAGTCCTAGAAACCCGCAATATAACCCTACAAAGGGGTCCTTAGTCTAGTGCTCCATAGAGCCCAACCCCCCCCAGATCATGTCAGTCGAGTGCCGAATCCGGCCCTTTGACCGGCCAACCAAGACCGGCAAGCCCGAAGACCGCCCGGACCTCCGCAAGCCTCCCGTCCTGTACGTCAACCGCGCGAGTTTCGAGGCTCTCGAGCGCGCGTACGGTGCGCCTGCCGCAGTTGTGCATGTGCGCGTGGAAAGGCTTCAGGATGGCGAAGTCAGCGGTGGAGGCGCGGCCGTGGCGCCGAACAGCGCTAGTGGTGCGGTAACCACGACCACGCCGCTGTGTAGGCAGGCGACCGTGATGCCCTCTGCGCAGGACATGAAGGGGGATGTGGTGAAGATGACGAGGGTGTTCATGGAGGCTGTGGGGTTCCATACCGGGGACCTGGTGAGGATTACGGCGAATAGGAGCGTGGCGTCAGAGAAGGCGGCGGAGAAGGTGGTTGTGGGGGATGTTACGGGGGAGCAGGGTGAAGGGGTGGATTTAGGCTTGAGGGGATGGGAGAGGACGCTTTGGGAGTTGGGGATAAGGGAGTTTTTGAGTAAGTGGCAGGTTCTCTTTTCCTCTTTCTTTTCTTATTTCGCTTGCCGGTAGGTGAAGCTGACACTTTTTCCCCTTCTGCGCTTCAAGCGAGGAGGACTGTTTATGTGTACCCCGGAGCGGTATTCGAACTTAAGCTTGTCACCACTGCTCGTCAGTTCAAGATCATCTCGGTCAACTCACGGACGGACAACCTCGCTCGGATCGAGCAGTCTACTACCGTGGAGATTTCCCAAACAACCACCGCCACAGGTCCAGATGCACAAAACGCATCGGAAAGCCGCGAGCTCGTCGTCTCGAACGTACCAGGCCTCGGACGCCAGATCAAAATCCTAAACGACTTCTTCGCGGACCTGCAGTCCTCACTCCCAGCATTAACATCCCTCGACGCGCGCTGGAGATCCTGCGCCATCGCCATCCACGGCGGCCGCGGGACGGGCAAGACGTTCGTGCTGGACAAGATCGCCAGCGCCTGCGAGGGCAAGTTCAAAGTCATCAGGGTGGCGAGAGGAACGCCGCCTAGCGCCGTGAGCGGGGTCCTCGTGCAGGCCGAACTCGACCAGCCCAGCGTGGTGCTCATCGACGACCTGGACGACATCCTCGAGACGGCGCAGAGGGCCGTGCCGCAGCTGGTGGGGATATTAACCTCGGGCCTGGACAAGTTCGCGGCGGACGCTGCCGAGGCCGGACGCGCGTCCGTCGCCGTCGTGGCTACGTGCAAGGATTACTTCTTGCTGCCGCACGAGCTGCGGAGGCTGAAAAGGTTCGTCAAGGGGATTGCGCTGCCCATCCCCGACGTGCCGAGCAAGGTCGAGATCCTCAAGTCTTTCAACGTGCCTCTTCCCGAGGAGGTCAGGGAGGACGTGCTTTTGGACGTGGCGAAGCGGACGTACGCTTTTAACCCCGAGGATCTCGAGAGGTTGGCTTCCACGGCCATCGATGCCGCCGTGGGGCGGTTGAGGCGCGAGATTAAGAGCGGGTTGAAGGATGCGGAGGCGCCTTTGTCCTGCACGAGGCAGGATATGGAGAGCGCTTTGGCGAGGACGACGCCGAGCTCGCTGCACGATATCAATTTGCGCCCGCCTACGGTTCACTGGAGGGATATTGGAGGTCAACAGAAGGTCAAGAACGAGCTACAGAGAATGATACGAGAAGTCCTCGTGAGTTTACCCCCCTCTTTTCTTTTTTCTAACCGATTTCATATTGCATCAAAACGCTTCCCTTGATTTTTTCGCTAACATCACTTTGTTTCCCCAAGGGCCAATCCCCCCTCTGCCTCCAGCCCCCCAAGGGCATCCTAATGTACGGACCCCCCGGCTGCGCCAAAACGTACTGCGCACAAGCCCTCGCCACCGAATCCGGCTTCAACTTCTTCTCCGTCAAGGGCCCCGAGCTCCTCAACCAATACGTCGGCGAAACAGAGCGCAACATCCGCCGGCTCTTCCAACGCGCCGCGGCCTCAGCCCCTGCCATCATCTTCTTCGACGAGCTCGACACCATGGGCCTCACCCCGCGCCGCGGAGGAGGGGGAGGATCTTCCAAAGGCAACGGCGGCGGCGGTGGCGTGGGGGTAGGTGTCCTGGGAGCCCTGCTGACGGAGCTGGACGGCTTCGAAAAGCTGGAGGACGTCGTCGTCTTGGCCGCCACGAATAGCCCCGAGAGCATCGAGCCGGCGCTTTTGAGATCGGGGCGGTTGGATAGGTATTTGTTCGTCGGCCCGCCGGACGTCAAGGAGCGCGAGGAGATTTTTGGCATTTATGCCGCCAAGGTGCCCGTTGCCGAGGATGTGGACTTGGCCGAGTTGGCCGTCATTACCGACGGGTATACCGGTGCGGATATTAGGGGCCTAGTTAATGAGGCGGGCCATATTGTGTTTACGGAGAGGGGAGGGGAGACGGAGGGGGCTGTTATTGGGATGGAACACTTGGTTAAGGCTATTGGTTTGAGGGGTCCGTCTGTGACTCCGCAGGTCTTGACGAGGTATACGGAGTGGCGGCCGTCTCATAACTTTAAATCCTAGGGGTTGGAACGACGTGATGATAGATATATGATAGAGGTTAGGCAAGAAAATGAGAAAAGTTATCGTAATGCCTTGGGGACTCATGTATTTCTTCTATGTTACCCCTCTGCTTATCCTGCCTGCCAAGCTTGCAAGGGGGAAAATGGTATTATTCCGATCTTTCTTTTTGTTAACGCATGGAAACAAGTACCCCCCTTTCGTATCTATGATACTATGACACTATATATACCATCATCCACTAACTACCTCTTACAAGAAGCGTAGAATATTTGAATCGTACACACAAATATGTATGCCACCCACTGCTAGACCACTTCACAGCAGCCACTTCGCATAAGTAAACACGATATCCTCCATCGTCTTCTTCTGGAACGGAACGACCCGCAGGTTAACCAATTCGTCAAGGTCGATGAGGAAGTCTTTCCTGGTATCCTGCGGCATGATCTGCGGCACAATGTTCCGAAGGATGTGAACCTGGCAGAGGAGGTTTCCTATTTGCTCGTATGTCATGGTCTTCTCCGGCGTCAGATCCGCCTTGGCGAGCATCCGGTTTATCGTGCGCACGGCCCGCATGGTCTTGGAGGTCCTGTCGCGCTGGCGCAATCCTACCCTTCCGGACATCACGCCTCGGATGTACTGGTAGACGCCGACGGATATGAGGATTCCAGGGGTGAGGGAGACGAAGCCGAAAACTAGTTCTTGGCTCTTGAGGAGGGCGTCGATTCCGCCAAGGGCAACTTCCATATCGACCTTGCTCTTCTGGACTTGGATGAGCAGGGATCGCACGAGGTCGCCTTTCACGGCGCCGATGAAGGGCTTCCTAAGATCCTTCTCGTAAGCCTTGAGAACAGGCGTCACATCGCCGTGGACGACCCGAGAGCGGATTTCCGCCACCTGAGCGTCGGTGAGAGCCGCCGCTGAGCCGTCTACGGTTGCGAAATGGGGCTTATCGACGGCAAAATCTACAACCATGCGCTCAAGACTCTCGAGGTCGGCCCTCAGGCTGTCGCGACTCATGAGCGTAATCTCCCGATTCTCATCGTGTCGAATGGTCTTGATAATCTTCCGCGCGGGGTCAATAACCCAGTTGCTCCAGAAGTCTCTTACAGTTAGGCCAAGGTCCGCAATCGCTTGGATGATGTCTGCCTTCCGGTTGGTAAGGAAGCGAAGGATCATGCTCGACGAGAGGAGACCGATAGTAGCCGGAAGCCAATATCTGACCCAGATCGATGGACGCCCATGGGTTTTAATGACAGTCTGAGTATCGGCGGCCTGGCGGGGTAGTCGATGTTGCAAAATCGTGAGCAGTCGGTTCGCAAGCCGGCGCGGCGGAGAACCTTGCTCCTCATCAAGCTGATTGAGTAGTTCTGGGTCATTGTCGACAAAACGGAAGATTCCCTCTTCAAAATCAGATACTGTGCCATCAATATTTGCCGTCTGGACCATGACCGTCTCCATGAGCGAAACACTTCGTTCCAGCACATCCTTCCATTCTCCCCTATTAAAATCAAGGCCCTCGTGAACTAGCGCGCCGATTCCACAAGCGATGTTCTCCTTCAAGCGACGGATCTGGTACGCCTTTTCCCGCGCCTCCGCTTGACAGAGTGCGATCGGTGACAAGATGCGGTCCTGGATGTTAACGAGCGACCTATCTTGGACCGTCGTTCGCACAATTAGGTAAAATTTCCTCCATCGATCCGACAAGGACATGGACTTGACAGATTCCTTTCGACTCACGCCCTCGATTTCTTCGTCGGGCTCGTCTTCGGGTTTTAGTTCCGGGGAATACATGGTACGGATACGATGCGTGCTCTCGTAATATACGTCTCTCGTGAAGCTCCACAGCTGAAGTGGAGATTTTTGTAGCCAGAGGAGGAAGCCAAGCCTATATGAGCGTGATATGTCGTCCCAATACCACAAGTGGTCCTCGAGCGAGATGTTCTGGTCGATCAGAGTCTGCAGCATAGCACCATAAATCTGCATTGCAGCTTTCGCGAGAAGAAGCCACTCGATTTCAGTCTCGAATGGATTTGGTAGCTCGCCGTCAACAGCTCCTGGTGTGAAATTGAAGGTGTCATGCATGGCGAGTTGAGATTGGATGAGAAGCTGCTCGACCCTCCATAGAGGCAAGAGAGGGTCGGATGATGAGGGCGTCGAGAGCGCCTTGAAGATCCGGACCAATTCGGCTACTCGAGGCGACTCCAGCGCCGTGGCAACCAGCACGCCCTGCTCCTGGAGAGAGACCTGTTCATCTTCGGTGACAACGAACAGGTCATGGTCTCTCGAAATGGAGTTGAGCTCTGTGTTGATGGCCCAGACACGGCTGTAAGAGGCAGTCAGCAAACCGTGAAAAACCAACCTCCCCAACAGTATAATACCCCCCTATGAGAGAACTAGATCAGTCACTTACTCGCCTATCACGGACATGGTGATGGATTGCGCCGCTCCACGAGGAATGGCATGAAGGTGAGTGAGTGTCTTGAGAAGTAGCTGGAGCTGAGGATAAAAACACGCGATTTACACCTCGTCTATTCGGAAAAGAGCGGGTGACCCAGCCAGCAGGCAAAAAATTGCCCTGCTCCACAGTTGGTCTAGGCACACATTCAAGAAGGGGATGAAAGTAAATTAGATGCAGAGAGGTATTCTCATCATGCCATGAATGACTATCACCAAGCCGAAACCGAGGAGA
Source organism: Scedosporium aurantiacum (assembly GCA_000812075.1). Classification (NCBI taxonomy): domain Eukaryota; kingdom Fungi; phylum Ascomycota; class Sordariomycetes; order Microascales; family Microascaceae; genus Scedosporium; species Scedosporium aurantiacum. The sequence continues at coordinate 10,234 of JUDQ01000529.1, forward strand.
TCAGAGACAGGGAAGGTGGTGAGGTGAAGGTGAAAATACGGAATGGTGGATTGGACAATATGGATAGTCGAGATCCACTGTCTGGTTCTGGTCCGGCAGGCAGCTGGTAATAATTTGATCTTGGTTATTGTTGACGGCTTATGTGATTGATGGATGCTAGAACTAGAACGGAACCAACAACGAACGGTCCAGACAGCATACGCCCAATCTCGTCTTATCCCAAGATTCCTGTTCCTGCGGGACAGGAAAGCGAGTGCATGTGGACAGTTTCTCTTTTGGTGAAATGGAAATGACGTCTGGATGGAAAGGCACCTACCTGTTCTGGGAATTGAGTTGGCGAAGTTTAAACATTGAATAACAAGTTACATAACCAAGTGTGAAGTCCTTCGTACTCGGTACACTGCATCAAATATTGTCACTCTGTTGCACTGCCGCGAATGTGCTGCTAGCGTCCCAAGCCCAGGCCATCAATTGATCACAACAGTCACAACAGACAGACAGCCGACAGCACGATTGATTGGATTGCCCGAAGAATTTACAGTGCAGATGCCCCCGGGTCAGCCGCCTAACAGATCCAATGTTCCAGGTGCCGGGCCCACTGACCGATTCCAGTTCCCATCAATCCAAGGCCCAAAATAGTCAACAATTGAGGCTGCCTGCACGCGTATGACATAAGTGAAGGTCCGCTCCGGATTTAATCCTCGTCCGTTGCCATCTGGTCCAAGACTCTGAGTCTCCATTCAAAATCCAGGAATCGTGGCTTATCCTCAAGACAGTCTTTCAAGATTTCAACCTCGCCGGCTGTTCAAACTCTCCCCCCTGAAACGCAAGGCCTCGCAACAACCCGTCTCCCTCATATCCGCTGTCGCCAGGACCGCCTCTAGAGGATCCCCACCACGATAGTGCTAGAGTGCTAGTCCAGCCTGCACTAGACGGACGGCCTAACGAAACATCATCAAATCAATCATTGATCCAGGGTGGGGACGGTCACCACTTGACCACTGAAGCTGTCCCATCTGCGACTTCGCTGCCACCGCCGAATACTCGCATCGAGATCCATTCCCACGTCCAGGAAAAAAGACAGCTTGCATCGCCGCTACAGAACGACCTGCTGCTGCTCCGATTGAGCGTCCTTGAGCGACGACTGCTCAACCATCTCCGACACAAACTACCACAACTCGCCACTCCCTCCATTCTTGTGCGGCCCCAATTCGCTCAACGCCCGACAAAATCCGTCCTTGCCTTAAAACAGAGAGCAGAGAGTACGTTGCAATTCCGGATAGCCTCGATCGATTCCTCCCCCCTTTCGCCTCTTCACCACCAGCCAGGCACCCGCATTCCGGCCACCGAACTCCATACTTCCAACTTCCACCACGCCTCGACGTTGCTGAGCTGACAATTCGAACCAAGTTAAATACATAGCCAAAACCACCGCAACCGATCAAGATGTCGAGCAACACCCGGAATTACGACTTCCTCGTACGTTTCTCCCTCCTCTCTTCTCTCCCTCCATGGCGTTTCCCGCCTAGCGGAACCTGGCAACGTTTTTTTCGCCAGAGTACGGACAGATTTTGTTGGGGCAAGATACTAACTCTGCTTTTTTTTCTTCTCTTTTCCTTTTTTTAGATCAAACTTCTCCTTATCGGTGATTCTGGTGTTGGAAAGTCATGCTGCCTCCTCAGATTTAGCGAAGACTCATTCACCCCTTCGTTCATTACGACGATTGGTATCGATTTTAAGATCCGCACCATCGAACTTGACGGAAAGAGGGTGAAGCTTCAGATTTGGGATACTGCTGGCCAAGAACGGTTCCGAACCATCACGACAGCGTATTACCGAGGTGCCATGGGTATTTTGCTTGTCTATGATGTCACTGACGAGCGATCTTTCAACAGTAAGTCACGGATGCTACCTGCTATTTACCCCCTCCCCTCCTCTTGGGTTACGGCGCGGCACGGACTTGCAGCGAAGGCTTGGACCCCCATGCGCAAGGTGATGCATGCGAATCTGACACTTTTTTCTCCACTTCTAGACATCCGGACCTGGTTCTCGAACGTAGAACAACACGCCAGCGAGGGCGTCAACAAGATTCTGATCGGCAACAAATGTGACTGGGAAGAGAAGCGGGTCGTATCAACGGAACAAGGCCAGGCCCTCGCCGACGAACTCGGTATCCCCTTCCTAGAGGTCTCCGCCAAGAACAACATCAACATCGACAAGGCGTTCTACAGCCTCGCCGCTGATATCAAGAAGCGACTCGTGGACAGCGCCAAGAACGAGCAACCGAACGCTGCGGTCAACGTTGCGGAGAAAGGAGCCGGTGGCTTGGGTGGAAAGTGCTGCTAGACGAAGGGAATATAATGGTGCCTCGATTGATGATTTCGCGCTCTGCCTATTCTCGATACACCCGTCCGTTGTTCAACACCTAAGTCACGCACCGCGGTCCCACGTATACACACACAACATACATCACCACACAAGTTCTCGTCCACCTCCCACCCCGATTTTAGTTTCCTGGTACCGAATTGTGCCGAAGA